>JADLZN010003063.1:0-62500 GCA_018155175.1 Sinocyclocheilus anophthalmus
GATTTGGTGCTCAAGAAGCATTTCTTGTCATTTTTAATGTTGAAAACAGTTATGCTGCTTCTATTTTTGTGGAAACCATGATCCATTTTCTTCAAGACTGATTAGAAAGTTCAAAGAACAGAATTTATTTGAAATAAAATCTTTTGAACATTGTCTTTACACTGTTGATCAATTTAATGCATCTTTGCTGAATAAAAGATTAATATTTTTTTAAACAGTATAAATTTTATCTACCCCAAACTTTTGAACTGGAGTGTAATTTCTTTTTTTCTAGTTTATGAACATGTTTTTTTCTTCTCTTTATTCTCAGATGAGTGTAGTCGTGGCCAAACGCACACTGACAATGCGATCAGAGCAGCACGTCTCGTGTGAGGAGTTTATTCTGTCTGCGTAAACTGTGGCGTGTTGGGTTATGGACAGTAATGCCTCAGGGAGCGCTTCTGTATGTTTTCATAACCTTTTGAATAACATGAGTTTCTGGCACCTCTGCTGCTAAACTCTGTCCAGTTGCCAAAATACACACACACACACACACACACACACCACACACACACAACACACACCACTCACTCACTCACTCACTCAATAAACTCAATCACTCACTCACTCACTCACATTCATTCACTCACTCACTCACACACTCTCATTCACTCACACACACTCACTCACACACTTACACACACTCACACACACACACCACACTCACACACACACACCACACTCACTCACACACACACAACTCACACACTCACACTCACTCGCACTCACTCACTCATTACACATACACACACTCAACACACCACACACACACACACACAACACACACACTCACTCACTCACTCTCTCACTCTCTCACTCACACACTCTCTCACTCACAGACTCTCTCACTCACAGACTCACTCACACACACACGTACACACACACACAAACACACACACTCACCCACACACACACACACAATCACACACACACACAAACACACACTCTTACACAAACACAAACACACACACACAACACACACACCCAACACACTCACCACGTCACAACCACACACACCACACTTACACATACACTCACACACAACACAAACAACTACACATACACTCACACACACACACTACACTACACACTCACTCACACACAACTTACACACCCACACACTCACATCCTACACACACAACACACCTCACACACACACACCTGCCACCACACACACATACACATACACTCACAACACACACACACACATACAACACGTACACATACACACACACACACAAAACACACCCACACACACACTCACTCACTCACTCACTCACTCAATACTCACTCAACACAAACAAACACACACTGCAGTGCACACAACCTTTTCGACGTAGTCAATCTGAAAACAGTAATGTGTGCCAGTCGGATTTACACACAGACTCTTTTCTGGTTATTATTGGTATTTAGTTATACAATATATTTTTTTTTCTATAATGACCAGGGTTAGTATAGCAACTAAAACCATAAATCCCAACCTATAACCATCTTTAGTACTATAAATAATAAAAAATAAAAACGTTACTGAAATAAAATTAACCAAAACATATTTCATTATCATTTTTGGTAATAAACTAACTACATTAAATGCAGTCAAAATACTAAATAAAAATGTTATAGCAACAATATAGGCATATTTGGAATATTACAAAAAAACTGTTATTAAATCTTAAACAAAAATATCAGTGATACTAAAATAACACTGGTAATGACAATCTTCTTATTACCTTTTTTTTTAAAGAATAAATACATTATAATATCAGCAAAATCCATTATTGATCTACTAAATGTCGATATCAAAATCCCTGTCAGTCTGTCTGTGTTTAATCTTAATATGGCTTTTTGACGTTGTAAGTATTTCCTGTTTGTGCCTGTATTTTGCCGGTTCATGCATCAGTAGTCGGTCATTGTAACGGAGTAATAGGTCATAGGGTCAAATCCCATGAGTGCCTTGTGATCTTAACCTCAGCGTGAGGCACTTAACCCTTAGTTAACCTCGTCTAATAAATCTCCTGTGATCAAGTCAAGCATGCCTCTGTCAGCAGCTCTTCTGCAGCGTGTTCAGATGATCTGATGCGGCCTGCATTGATCTGATTTGCAGTGCTCTCATGGGAAGCCGTCTTTTGTTTTGATAAGCTACTTAATATGCTAATTGATTTCATCTGTAACTAATTCCTTGTTTACATAACTTGATATATTTAGATAAGATACTCCTGGTTAATAAAATACTCAACTGTTATTTTAGTATCATTAAGATGCTAATAGTTTTATCAATAGAAAAAATATATTTTCCATTTTCAATTAAATTTTAGTTATATTTCTAGGATTTTTTATTTTTTTTTACTAGTTTTAGTTTTTTATGTCTATGTAGTTTTTTTCTTTATTTTAGTTGTAGTGCATCAAAATAACTTAGTCATATACATATTTTATTTGCTGCTTAAGTACTATTTTAATTTAGAATTTTAGTACATTTGGTGGGCTTTGGTCATTTGTAGTAGTTGGTTGGGTCTGCCCAGTTTAGTTTTTATTAGTTTTTATTTCAGTTTTAGTTATTTAGTACATCAAGTTAAACTGTAGTTAAATATGAATATTACCTATTTTACACCTAGTACTCTTTCATTTTCATGCAATTTTCAAATTTTTGTCATTTTGTTGTTTTTGTCATTTTATTAGCTTTTTATGTCAATATAGTTTTCATAATATTTTTCTTCTATTAGTCCATTACATAACACCAGTGTACATCTTTTACACATCGACCTATTAGTAAAGTTTTTAGTAATTTGTTTGCTGTACTTTTGTCATTTAATAGGTAAAATGTTTGTTTGTTTTTAAGTTTCTTATTCAATTTTATTCAGTTTAGTCATGTTTACAAAAAAAAAAAAAAAATGTTAGTTATTAGCTAAAAAGGATTTTCTTTTTTCAGGTAAAGTTCTTAAATACACAAAAATGTTTTTTATATTTGTAGTTTTCGTTAACTATAATGATAATCAATTTGACAAATTACTTGCACTTTGGAAACAACATGAAAATGCAAGCTTGAAATGGCTTAGAATTCAAATTAAAATGGCTTAAAATCACAAGCTATTTAATTTGACAAGGTATTTAATATTCATAAAATGTATGTGCGCTGTTTAGTTTAAATGTCTCTTTTTGAGTCATTCCTGCTGTGTGCTTGTGAAATATTAGCGCATGAGAGATATGCTGTCTGTTCGTTCCCATATGAGGAATGAATGGCTTTTCTAAAATGAACATATATGAGTTCATGAGCGAGATTTCCTAACGAACCGTGACCAGGCATGTATGGAAGGGTTATGAGTCATAAGCTTTGATTTAATATCCATATTTCTCTGCCAGCCCAGCAGAAAGGAGAGGCCGGAGCGAGAAAGCTGGAGTTCAGAGCAGCTATTGTGTGTGTGTGTTGGTTTTCTGGTGAGTAACGGTCTGTTTTGTGTGTTGTGGTGAAGCGGCGCAGGTGAAGCGGTTTTCTCTGCTTTTTATTGAGACTTTGTTTGATGTGATTTATATTTAGTCGTGTGTTTGTTTTTGCAGCACTGTGGGAAACTTTTACTGTCACCATCATGATGCCAATGTGCTTTATTGAAATCTGCAAAGTGCAATATAAAAATGAAAAACAGTACAAGCTTTTGTTGGGCAGAAATTGATTTATACGTAATATACATGCATATAAGTATATGTATATACTTATTAATTTGTCAAGCATTTGTTATTTTATCTTTTTGTTTTATTCAGCTTTGTGTTTATTCATCTGTTTTATTTGTCATTATATTTTTATTTTTGTCTGTGTACAGTACAAGACGCAGTAGGACAGATATTGATTAAAATGTGAAAAGTGGGCGGTGCCTGTCAGAATGCAGGCAGGTGATTGGTGGAGAGATCATTTCAGAGGCGGAGTAAGTTATTTTAAGACAAATACTTTCATTCAACATGAAATGATCAATCGATCACAGTAATACCAGGAACATGAATGTAAACCAGGTCTATGGTGATTTCATGTTGACTAAGTGACTGTTTTTCATTAGTTGCTGTCTGTCGCTGATGGAGAGTTAATGGTGTGGTGTGGTTGTGTGTGTGTGTGGGTGTGTGGGGTGGTGTGTGTGTGTGTGTGTGTGTTGTGTGTGTGTGTGTGTGTGGTGTGTGGATCAGGGTTTGTAGGCACCTGTAGCAGTGTGGCTTTTCACCAGATATATATTACGCTCCGTTGATAGCCAGGTTCACCTCCTGAACTGATTTATTGGGCATGACTATGAAGTTTTTATGATCTGAGAGCTTCCTCTTTCATTCTCGCTAGCCGCTGGGGCAGGTGGGTGTGTGTGTGTGGGTGGTGTGTGTGGTGTGTGTGTGTGTGCGCGCTCCTAAAGCTCAGACATGAAAACGGAGCTGTATTTTTTATTTTTTGGGGACCCAAACACCAAAACACATTCCGGATCCATAAAGCGGGGGATGTTTTTCCAAACGCGTCTTCTCTCGGCTGCTTCCTCGTCCATCTGATTCAAGCCTGTTCAGATTCATTGCTGTTTCGGGTCAAAAGTGTAGCGAAAAATTCATCATGTGCAGGGGAATCTCATGAAGATTAATGAGCGGCTCATATTTCACCCTGAAATTAAAAGTAGGAAAAAAGAAAATGTTTGCATAAAGGTTATAACTGTAAAAAAAAAAAAAAGTTTCATTGTGATATTTTCTTGTTAATTAAGCTCACTTGTTCTCTAACTGCCTAAAAGGAAAACATATTACTTTAACACAATAATGAAAATCATCCAGTCTTTATTAAGTAGTTAACAAATTTCTGCAAATTTGATCAAATTCAACAAATTGTTTGATTTTTAAATTCTCTGTTTTATGGCCTTTTATTTGTATATTTTAACCTTATACTTTAATACTTTTTTTAAAAAAGTATGCTAAGTTTATTAAAATACTATGTAAAAGATTTATAATATATTGCATGATATGACTTTACCACACTAATGAAACATCATCCCGTGTAGACTTGAATTAATTTATGCCTTTGTCATATGTTGATTTTGGCCTAAAATGAAATCATATCAATTTTATATTGAGATAATTTTATAATATCTAATAGTATGATTCATTTAGTGATATTTTTTAATGAAAATCAGATTTTTTTATAAAGTATATTTAATGCATAATGAAAAACATTCTGTCTGAAACAAACTATATATCTTTATTTTTATGTATTCTTTTTTATAAATACTTCTAACCTTAAAACTAAAATGTGTAAATTTATAATTCATTACTTTAATACTGTAGTGAAAATCATCTTGTCTAGACTTTCTTTATTTATCCCTTTATTAATTTCTTTATTTTATCTTTCGAGCGATTCACCTGCGCACACAATCAGGCTTTGTCTCGGTCTCATGGAAAAATCCCATTGTCCGCAGCCGTGGCGTCTCTGTCGTGTGTCCCCTCAGGATTTGGTCAGTCCCCTCTTGATTTCAGATCAGTGCAGGACGGAGGTCGGAGGTCAGAGGTCAGAGTCGCTGGACCCCGTATCTCTAGTGCTGGTGCTGTTGCTTTGAGGTTTGTTGTTGGCTGGGGTTCAGCTGCGGGACGGGGCGTTTTCCACCAGCGTGTTTTGAAAATGAAACTCGAACCCTGTAGCTGTTCCTCCCGACCGCCTCGCTCTCATCCCTTTGATCTGCTTTCAGCCGCAGAATGGAAAAGAAAAGATGCTGAGACACCGAGGCTGGTTCTGGAGGAACGATTACACACACGGTTTCTCCTGGAAGCGCGTGCGGTTCTTCAGTCGTGCTGCCGTTGGCTCGAGCGGCACGCTGTTCCTCCAGTAGTTTCTTCAAACACGCTCCGAGCGAGTCGCACGTGATCCACAGCAACCAAAACATCAGGCATCTAGGCTTTAAATGGTCAAATTGAATTGATCAACTGTTGATCTCTTGTGATGTTCCAACCATTACGATATATAAACAAATAAGTGCATTAATTATGTTATTGTCCCCCATTCTCAATATCTTCAGTGGTGAAAATTATCCCGTGTCAATTATTTAATTTAGTTGAATCTATTTTTTGTCCTTTTGTTTGTTGCTATTTGTCATTATTTTATTTCTCTTTTTGTCTTTATTTATTTAGTTTGTCTATTTATTTCTTTGTTTTGTTGTCTATTAATTAATTTATTTGTCATTTTATTTATTATCCTTATTTTATTTTTGTCTTTATTGGTCTATAGAATTTGAAATGTGTTTATTTTGTTCGTGTATTCCTTGATTAGTGTGTATTATGTATACCCTTGTCATTTATCTTTTTGGTTTATTGATTTATTTATTTGTCTTTTATTTGTTTATCTTTTTTAGCTTATTTATTTTAGTGCTGTCAAAGGATTAATCGCATCCAAATATGCGATCCATAATGTGTGTGTGTGTGTACTGTGTATATTTATTATGTATTTAAAACACAAACACATGCATGCTATATTTAAGAAAATATGTAATATTTATATACTAATATATTTATATATAAGATACAGTATATGAATATCAAATATATACCATGCAAAATTTTCAAAATATATACTGTCTGGTGTGTCTTTTCTATGAATAATAAATTTAAACAGTACACATACCAGGCTAGGAGTACATACAACTTTATTTGGGATGTTGGGGGGTTGGGGGATGGGGGGTTTTGGGTGATTAATCGCGAAGTAATCGTTTGACAGCACTTATTTATTTATTTATTTGATGTGTCAATTTAGTTAAGTTCATTTCATTAGAAACCATATTTTTGTCCTTTGCAAAAGCAGATGTTTAGCAGAATATTCATGCTCATTTTTGGAGCTCAAGAAAATACTGTCTGCTTTCACTGTATGGAAAAAAAAATGCTAATGATGCTCAGAAAAATGACTCGTTTGTGTTCAGCAGAAGAAAGTAAGTAATTTGGGTTTGGAATGACATGAGAGTGAGTGAATGATGACAGATAAGTAACTGCTCCTTTAAGATCTGCCAAGAAGTTCCATTAGGCTTTTAATTTTTCAGGGCATTTCCCAATAAGAGTTCATGAGTGCTTTATCCTTAAGTTGCTCATGTTTGACAGTGAAGATCCTTGTTAATGTTAAGTTTGGTTGTGTTCATAAGAAGAAAGATACTGTGGTGGTCTTCAGGCTGAACGTGTGACCTGGAATGACCTCGTGTGATAAATCTCTAATGGGTTCAGTAATGGAAATCCAGAGAGAGGATGCTGGAGAAGCTCTTTGAAGACGTGGAGATTGAAATAGAGATGCCAGAAGGAAATGAGTTAAGGAGCCCCTTGGAACGCGTCCTGGCCTGGTTTTGTCGTACGTCTGAGCTTTTTATAGTCATAGTAATCATGTAGTCACTCTGGCCTATTCCAGAGTAGAGGAGGAGAAAGATATGTAAACTGTATGTTGAATGCCTGGTGAAGAAACGCGCTCCATCTTCAGCCAACAATCTTGTGTATGATAATGCATTTCCTCATTGACGCTCCTTAAACATCTACTAGGAAGAATAAGATGTTTGTTAAAGCAATAAGGCAAAACATATGATATTATATAACCAGATGCTGTTGAAAATCTCACAGGTTGTCCTGTTCAAGATCTGTAAGATCTTGTGCTCACTGAGGTTGCATTGATTTGATCTAAAATACAGTAATACTGTAAAATATTACTACAATTCAAAATAACTTTTCTATTTTAATATATATTAAAATATAATTTATTCCTGTGATGCAAAGCTGGGGTGCATTTCCGCATTTTCTTCTTTCATCAACATACAGTAAGTTCGGGTTGGTAAGATTTTAAAATAATTGAAAGAAGTCTCTTTTGCTCACCAAGGCTGCATTTATTTGATCAACAGTTTAGTAAAAAACTGGGGGAAATATTATTACAATTTAAAATAACTCTTTTCTATGTAAATATACAGTAAAACGTCATTTATTTTTGCTGTGATGTGCAGCTGTATTTTCAGCATCATTACTCAATTAGTTCTCAGTGTCACATGATCCTTCAGACATCAGTCTGATCTGCAGCTCAGGAAACTTTTGGTATTATCAAATGTTGAAACACGGTGTGTGCCTTCATAAGTTGTGAAAAACCGTGTACTTTTTTTCATGGTTTGTGTGATAGAGTGTAAAAGAACCGCATTTATTTTCTTTTGATTTGTTTTACATAAACTGCCTTTACTCTCACTTTTGATCATTTAATGAGGTAAGCATTAATTATTTTTAAACTGCAGTCTTACGAAAATGGTAGTGCATATTAGACATAAATATATATTTTTTATTTTTTGCACAGCGAGTCTTTTGTTGTGTTTGATTATTAAAGCCTCAGGAGGCTTTTACAATGATTTTTACCACAGGCCGAGGGTAAAATCACCGCAGTGCGTTTTGTTTTGCCTCTTGTCTGTTACAATTTAAATCGTGCGTTACGCAATTCCTAAATTGTGTTTGTCAACCAGTCATCCTGTGAACTAGCCAAATATGTTTTTTCTCTCAATTGGGTGCCGGGATGACCAGATTTGATGTTTCTGTCCTAATTTAAATGTTTATTTTGACGGCAGCCGAACGGGAGGCCCGTTAAATGACCGCTTTTCTCGCTCGCGTCCCAATCGCTCCGAGAGGGGGAGAAAAGGAAAAGCGAGGGATGAAAAACATCAAGCGTCTGGATCGCGAGCAGAAGGCGGTGGTGGTATGGTTGAGGGAGGCAGGCCTGTGTTTATGTGTTTGTAGCCGGCGAGGCCGATGGTTCCGGGCCCGGATCATGACTCAAGACGCTTCGCCCTCTTCTGTAATTATGTCAAAAATACACTTTAAAGCGGAATGATGTGGACCTGTGGGTGCGGAGGGGATTTTCATGCTGATGACTTTCCCCTCCGCCTCTGATGGGGTTTGGGAACGCCGGCCAGCGTGGCCCGTGACACAAATGAAGATAGAGCGATGCTTTATTTTCTGCCGTCTGCCGCTGAGGGGGAGGCGCCGCGTCTCTGTTTGGATCGAAGTGGCACCAGACTGTGAAAACTGAGGCCCTGTTGAAGCTGGTGTGTGTCCAGCGTGGCTGCAACTCTCTGTGAGTGTGTGGCACAGGCTTTAAAGCTGAAAAAAAGCTTTTAAATCCAAATACCATAAGTGAGAATTAGAAGTGTATTATCTGCAGTAATACTGTAGTTGTTATTTTAGTGATGTGCGAGCTGACAATACCGAGTGTTTCACTCACTTTGCAAAAAGCAAACAAAACATCTTTTTTGACTGCATGATGAAGCCTATTAGAATGCAGTTAGGTTTCCCCTATAATGCAAGACAAAAAATATCCCTATGCAGGCACGGCGCCAGAATTTTTTCTCTACCGGTGCTAAGGGGGGGCTAGACCAATATGGGGGGGTGCTAAGAAAATAAATGATATTGATGACGTCAGAGTTACTTCATAAAGAAATGGGGCTAAACAGGGGCTATTAAAAATTCTGACGGGGCTATATCCCCCCCCTAGCCCCGGTGTAGCGCCGTCACTGGCAGCCAGACGGATATGGGTTTTGTTCTTTAAGATTTGTATAGTTAAGTCCTATAACATTGAGCAACCAGTGAAGTTGTTACCTAACTATTAGGTGTGATGTGATCACAATGTGTATTAATTTGAGTGAGTGCAATTTAGGATGCAAATTGTTGCTGGGGTGTTGCTATGGAGTTGTTCTGGGTGGTTGCTGGGGTGTTGCTAGGGTGTTCTGGGTCTTTAATGTGTTACTCTGTGGTTGCTATGGTGTTTTGGGCAGTTGTTGTGGTGTTGCTAGGGTGTTCAGAGTGTTTAATTTGTTACTCTGTCATTGCTATGGTGTTCTGAGTGGTTGCTATGTGGTTGCTAGGGTGTTCTGAGTTGTTTAATGTGTTACTCTGTCGTTGCTATGGTGTTCTGGGTGGTCGTTAGGGTGTTGCTAGAGTGTTTGGGGCCTTTAATGTGTTACTGTGTGGTTGCTATGGTGTTTTGGGCGGTTGTTGTGGTGTTGCTAGGGTGTTCTGGGTGGTTGCTGGGGTGTTGCTAGGGTGTTCAGAGTGTTTAATGTGTTACTCTGTCATTGCTATGGTGTTCTGAGTGGCCGTTAGGGTGTTGCTAGAGTGTTTGGGGCCTTTAATGTGTTACTTTGTGGTTGCTATGGTGTTCTGGGATGGTGCTGGGGTTTTATAGGGTGTCAAAGTGTTCGGGGGCACGTTCTGTGGTGCCGTTGACCTAGCCGAGGGTGTTAGAGAGGTAAGCGGTTGTTGGGTGTTGTAGGGGTGTGAGAGTGTTTATGTGTTACTCGGGTTGCGTGGTGTTCTGGGTGGTTGCTGTGGTGTGCTAGGGTGGTCAGAGAGTAATGAGACTGTGTTAACTCGGTCGGAGAGGGCTAGTGAGGTGGTCTGGGGGGTCGTTAGGCGTGTTGCTAGAGGATTTGGGGCCTTTAAGGTGTCTTGTGGTTGCCCTGGTGTTGTGGGTGGTTTGGGGGGGTGTGCTCTAGGGTGTGGCAAAGTGTGTGATGTGGTTTACTATTGTGGTTGCGTTGGGGTGTTTTAGCTGGTGTGTGGTGTTGCTAGGGGTGTCAAAGGTTTAATATGGGTTACTATGGTTGCTGTGGGCTGTTTTGGGTGCGGTTGCGTAAGGGGTTGTTGCTGCGGTGGTAGGTTAATGTGTTACCTTGCGGGCGTGCTGTGGTGTTCTGGGTGGTTGTTGTGATGTTGCTAGGGTGCTCTGGGTCATTAATGGGTTACTCTGTGGTTGCTGAGGTGTTGCTATGGTGTTCATGGCGGAGCTCAAATGCTGCAAGGTCACACACACAAACCTTTAATACTTCAAGGTTTCATCACATCACTGTTGAACAGCATTGTACTGTTTCTGTCACTCACACACACACACACACTCACTCTTCTGTTTACCTGAATCAAGTTCTGGAATGTTCCAGCATAGATGGAGTGGTGATGATCATTATGGGATGGTACTGGCAGGTGCGACTGTATCACAGGCTGCGTGTGAGATTGTTACTGTAGGAAGAATGAATTCTGTGTTTCTCCTCCTGTTGTCTGTCGGGATCCCAGCAGCGATGAAGAGGATTTAGTGCTGGAGAGACTGCAGACATCAAAGCGTGGCGCAACAGTGTTTACTCTGGGAGAGCATACGGCGCTCACTTTGCGGTGTGTGTTTGTGTGTGTGTGTGTGTGTGTCTGCTCGGAACATTTGATGTCTCTGCTGCTGTATCCAATGACGCATACGGATGTTTATAACAGAAAGATGTTTCATACTTGAGTAGTGTTTGAACCCTCGCACTTTAAAATGCCTGAATGTGTTTGCATAAAAAAATGAAAGAAAGCATGATTTATTGTAAAGAAAAATGCACAAACGGTTTGTGCAGTGAAGAAAATGATGAAGTAAGGGGCCGTTCACACAGAATGTGCCTTTGTGTCTAAAATTTCTGCTCGGTCGGTAAGGGTAAAAAAAAACAAAAAACGCACGCGCAGGCAACAGAACGGATCTTGTGAGGACGCAATTTTCAGCGTGATGCCACTTAACGAAAAAGAACCAGTATGCCGCCCTGAACCATGCTGTCGTCAGATTCAAACCGCCGCCATCGCCAAATTCTGCTGCTGTAAGAAAAGCTCACGCACTTGTCCCCGCCTCTGGGATCTTCTGATTGGTCCACTGTTTTGGAACTGACATTGATGAGCTGTGCTGCATGTAATAGTTTAAGTTCTTTTAACTTAAAACCCCGCTGCAAAAGACGGCGAGACGAGCAAACGTCCATTTTAGCGCGTTTACAGCAGGAACAACAAAGTGTGAGAAGTAGCGTATTGGAATACACGCCTTCGGTGCGAAACGGGCCCTTAGTTTGGAAAAGAATCCAGTAGAAGTTGTTTGATATTCTGATCTAATGCACCACTGACATTTAAAAAAAATATTTGGCTCAATTGATGTGTAGAAAAAGTGTTTTAATTGTTTCAAAATAAAAAGTCCAAAGATTACTTGCGAGGGAAATGAGTTGCTTTGTGGGTCCCCATCGGAACGTGACCTTTAAGTGTATTTTAATGCATTTAACATGGCAGATAATTGCTTAAATGCAATTACCGTCGAAGAACACCAAGGACTTGTTGAATTTCATTGTACTAAGAAGATTTTATACTTTTAACTTGGTCATTTATGTTCAGTTAGATGAAGGTAGGCCTTAAATTCAACATTTAGATTTAAAGGTTGTTTTGATTTTTACTATTTTACCTTATTCTTAATGTAATTACATAATCGAATTACTTTGGATCAAGTTCTCTTAGCCCGCGCAGCGATTGCTAGAGAGTAATACTAAAACTGAACATAAAAGCTCAATAAAAAATATAGATGCAACAAACAGAGACCAAGTATAGTAATAAAAATACTATAATAGTATGCTAAAATAACACTGACTTGGGGTCAGTAATTTGGACAAAGCTTAAACCCCAGTTCTGAGTAGTTATAGTGATGGTTGTCTTGGCAAACACTACTAGTGACTGGAAGTTGACGTTGGTTTGCTGCTGTTTGCTTCAAGAGACACTTTCCTTTTTTTTCCTTTTCAGGAATTTCCATGAGGGGATAAAAACAAAACTCAGTTTAGCCGTTCAAGCTTTTTAATGGTCAGTAATTGATCGGTCGTCAGGGGTCAGGTGGTTGCCATGGAGTCTGTTTGTGCGAGCGAGTCGTGTTTACACTCCAAAATAAAACAACAATAAAAGAGCCGGGCCTTGATGTGGCCGTTTGTGTACGGATGCACTTTACCATCATTCCAGTGTTTGATTATGGGAGAGATCTGCTGTTAATCCCACACGTCAGTACTTTTTAGCTCGCATACACACTTATCAGAACTGCAGCGCTTCGACATGTTTAGAGAGTAGTTCATTTCTCATTTCATTTTTTTCGCACAAATCTGTTAGTTTTTTTGTGCATATTAATGTGAATAGTAAAAGTCACTTGAAAAATCATGCAATTTGACAAATCTGCTCAGCAATGTAATTGCGTCTTTGTTTAATGGTCACTTTTAATGATACAGAGGGGGAAACAGTGAAAATGGTATGGCTAGGGTCGAAAGGTCTGGGCTGTTGCAATAAATCTTGTGAGGGATTTTTAGGTAAAGAGTATACTTATATTTAAGATTAATAAGATCAAACTAGATTAGAATAAACTCATATATTTAATGAGTGGCCGTCAAATGATTATCGCGATTAATCGAGCAAATATAAAAGTTTTGTTTTAACTTACTATATGCGTGGACCACTTGGGTATTTATTATGTTTATCGAAATACACATGACTGTATTATTTCCGCAAAAAAGATGGTATGTGTCTATATTTAGTATAATATAATGTAAATATACATGTAAATATTTTCTAAATATATAATGTATATGTGTGTATTTATATATACATCATAAATAAACGCAGTACACGTATTACGTAAAAAAAAACGTTTAGTTTGGATGACGATTAAGAGATGATGGAGACCCCTTTTAGCAGGACACTAATATTAAAATACAACATATTTAATACTATTTACTAATTAGTCTACTACCATGCCAAGGTTTTTTTTATTTAGTACTCAGGTGTGATATGGACCATGTGACCAACCTCGAAAAAAAAAAAATTTGATTGAGAAGAAATGTTGTAGGATAAATGTAATTTAATTATTTATTTATTTTGATCAGTCAGATCAGAATTCAGATTTTTTCCCCCCCAGTACTCCATTATGGAGGTTACACACATGTGCAGAGCAATGAAACAAGACTATATAATTAAAGTACTTTTTTAATGTGCTGTGTATTTTAAATAGTTATTGTGCTAAATGCTGCTAAAATGGTATAATTAGTAAAAAATACTAATTCAACTTCGAATTCAAAACTGTTCGTCTAAGCTTGGTTTTTGAACACTCTTCAGACAAAAGATGTGGGGGCATTTTTTAGTATGGAACGATTTATTCTTTCCGTTATTTATTTTGACAAAAGAAGTACGTAGAAATTGTTTAGTGACACAAAAGACTCGTCCCACGGCCAGTTTCCTTTTTGCTCTGTTTTAAACTCTACTGTCCCATCCAACACAAATATAAACAATAAAATAAAGCAAATACCAGTTACGAAGTTGAACTGATGTGATACACAAAAAAGTACTTTAGGTAACAAAAAACATTTACGAAATAAATTTGGGACAAGAAAAGACGGGATAAATTAAATAAAAATAAAAACAATATAAAAGATTCCTTAACCTAAAGGACTCCGCGCTGTACCTGTGTGCTGTGGGCCCTACAGACGATAGTTGAGAGGGAGACGCGAAATTATTGCTCTGCTTATTTCCGCCTCGGGTCCCACAGAACAACTTAGATTTCGTTTCTGGGAGGGTCTCATATTTTGTATGAATCTAGTCACAGTCGTATTCACCCTACATGAGAGGACTGAGGTCTAAACTTCTGTATGTTTGTGTGCGACAAATTTTATCGCGACATTCAGTTAAGGTATTGATTATAAGACATTACATATATTATAGTATATTCTTCTATTCTATACAGGATATTTTAAAAACTTAGTATTTTTATTTAGAAAAGTTTTTAAATATGGTCATTCTTTAAGATTATACTACTAATATAACATAGATGAGAATGTGTATATTTTCAATAGGAGAACCAGATCTCATATGGTGTGCGATTTGTGTATATGCGTTCGGCTTTCAGGATTGTTTGGTGCAGGTGTTTTGTGCATGTCAAGTGTGTGTGCGTGTGCACACGTGTGTGTGTGTGTGTGTGGGAAGAGAAGCAATATCCTACGGAGGACACGCTGACAGGTCAGTGGTGCGGAGTGCATTGTCATGGCATTGACCTGTTGGACAGAGCATCTAGCTTGATCTATGTGGTGTGGTGGTGTGTGTGTGTGTGTGTGTGTGTGTGTGGCGTGTGTGTATGTGTCGTGGTGGCCTAGAGACGCCGCGCGCATGCCGCGACCGCTGATGCTGGAGAGTGTGTGTGTGAACACAGGTGTGTAAACTTGATCCCAATCGCGGCTGCTTATCACACATCTAATCGGACCCCTGTGCCTGCTCGTCAGTCATGATCTTTGCTTCTAGTCTATGTCTGGCATGACCCCGGGCTCTGTTCCAAACCCTAGCGATGCTAAAGGTAACAGTGCACCCAAACCTGAAAATCTGCAGGAGATGTGCTCACCCTAAGGCCAGAAAAGGGTAAGGATGCGTTGGTTCTCATCAGGTTTGAGAAATGTGTCATTTCTCATGCTCAAGCAGTGAGTCGTCTTGACAGTGAAGGGGTTTCATGGAGGAAGCAATATTATGGATAGATGACTCATATTTTAGTCAAAAGCAATGATTTTAAACTAAAAACGTCTTAATGATGGATGTGTTTCACCTGTCTACTCAAGGCAATTAACTGATGGATGGAGTGTGTGGAGTATTGTGATGTTTTATCAGCTTTTGGACTCTCATTATGACGGCACCCATTCATGCAGAGCATCCATTGCCTGAGCAAGTGATGTAATGCTACATTTTCCAAAACTCGGATGAGAAACAAACTTATCAACATATTAATTCAGCTATTAATAATAATAATAATGTGTATTATTGTGCGTAATCACCCTTTACCTGCGGTAAAAGCACTGTAATGCTCTCATGTTATTGCTTTATCTTGACTGCAGCTTATCTATGATCTAGTATGCGATCGTGAGTCGTGTTTCTTCCACCTGTGATCCGCTGCGGCTGTAATTCACTAGCTCATTCAGCGTTTCAATGAGAGGAGCGTCCTGACGATTTCTGCAGGTGAAGTTACCCAGTCGCCTCTATCGGCTCCTCTCCTTTCCTCTTCTCAGAAAGCGCCACAATACCTTCTAATCCCTTTCATTGAGTCAGCAGACAATCCGACTCTCGGCTCTCATTATGGTGTGGGTTTCCATGCGTCGGCTGTAATCTGAGCTCGCTCCTGTTTTGACAGTGCTGTAGTTCTAATAGCCTCGCCAACCATCTCACAGCTCACTTTTCCAGACTTCATCCTGTTGGCTTTCGACTGCCGCTTCTCAGTGAGCGGCTCACAGGTCACTTTGGAGGCGCAGAAAGCAGGGAAAACCAGCGCTAGATGCAAATGAGCATGTCATTGTGCATAAAACGGGCAGCAAAAGAAATGCTTTTGAGTAATTTGGCATAAATTTATCTGCTGATTGGTTGAATCTTGGTAAATTTGACCTATGTGTAGTCCACATGGACTTCAGTAATAATCACATGTTTGGAGCCATATTTGTCTCTTTCTCCAGATGCTATTTAGCTTGTTTTAAAATTCATTTTTGGATCTATAAGGATTTCTTTAAGTCCACTTCACATCTCCCTCGTTTCAATCGCTACAGTACCATTCAAAAGTTTGCGATCAGTAAAATAAAGAAATTCATTTTTTATTCAGCAAGGATTCCACAATACAACAGTAGACGTTTGACTTTCTAGTGATTTCTCCTTAATTCATATAGCAGACGTCCATTTGCAAAAGCTAGAATTTCTCTCTCTCGTCGTGTCTGAGCCCTTGAGCAGATGTTCTCTATGGTTCATGTTGTAAACATCACGCCGGAAGTCTATGTATTCTCTACAATAAACAATATCTGCAAAGTTACGAAAAAAAGTTCAATGCAAACGGAGATATCAATGCAAACGGCCTTTTAAAATTCTGGCAGTTTAATGCATACAAAAACAGCTGGTAGGGACTACAACAAGTTACTTCCCGGATTTGTGACGTCACAAGAACCCGACCCATTTGACATAAGCAACACCGCCCCCGGGAACAAGCAGCAAAGGGGGACTGTTTAGAGAAGGAGAAAAGAGAAAACTCGGAGGTGCACATAAAACACTTCATATATGAATCGTGATGCTTGTCTTTAAAGATGCTAATGGATTCACAGTTCAAAATCAATGTTCTAACGCCGCGTTCTCATCCTGTTCTCTGGCCTGCCCTGCTCTGCACACGATCTAGCGTCTCTCTCTCTATCTCTCTCTCAAGATCACAGCTCAGTGATTACACTATTTTCAAATACTATAGTATGAGAAGAGTTCGGCTGCAGGCACGAAAACCCGATTCCAAATAAGTTGGGACACTGTACAAATTGTGAAAAAAACAGAATGCAATGATGTGGAAGTTTTAAATTTCAATATTTTATTCAGAATACAACATAGATGAAATATCAAATGTTTAAACTGAGAAAATGTAGCATTTTAAGGAAAAATAAGTGATTTTAAATTTCATGGCATCAACAAATCTCAAAAAAGTTGGGACAAGGCCAAGTTTACCACTGTGTGGCATCCCCTCTACTTTTTATAACAGTCTGCAAACATCTTGGGACTAAGGAGACAAGTTGCTCAAGTTTAGGAAAAGGAATGTTGTCCCATTCTTGTCTAAAACAGGCTTCTAGTTGCTCAACTGTCTAAGGTCTTCTTTGTCACATCTTCCTCTATGAAGCGCCAAATGTTTTCTATGGGTGAAAAATCTGGACTGCAGGCTGGCCATTTCAATACCCAGATCCTTCTTCTACGCAGCCATAATGTTGTAATTGATGCAGTATGTGGTTTGGCATTGTCATGTTGGAAAATGCAAGGTCTTCCCTGAAAAGAGACGACGTCTGGATGGGAGCATATGTTGTTCTAGAACTTGGATATACCTTTCAGCATTGATGGTGCCTTTCCAGATGTGTAAGTTGCCCATGCCACACGCACTCATGCAACCCCATACCATCAGAGATGCAGGCTTCTGACCTGAGCACTGATAACAACTTGGGTTGCCCTTGTCCACTTTAGTCCGGATGACATGGCGTCCCAGTTTTCCAAAAAAGAACTTCAAATTTTGATTCATCCGACCACAGAACAGTTTTCCACTTCGCCACAGTCCATTTTAAATGAGCCTTAGCCCAGAAAAAACGCCTGCGCTTCTGGATCATGTTTAGATTTGGCTTCTTTTTTGACCTATAGAGTTTTAGCCGGCAACGGCGAATGGCACGGTGGATTGTGTTCGACGACAATGTTTTCTGGAAGTATTCCTGAGCCCATGTTGTGATTTCCATTACAGTAGCATTCCTGTATGTGATGCAGTGCCGTCTAAGGGCCCGAAGATCACGGGCATCCAGTATGGTTTTCCGGCCTTGACCCTTACGCACAGAGATTGTTCCAGATTCTCTGAATCTTTGGATGATATTATGCACTGTAGATGAAGATAACTTCAAACTCTTTGCAATTTTTCTCTGAGAAACTCCTTTCTGATATTGCTCCACTATTTTTCGCCGCAGCATTGGGGGAATTGGTGATCCTCTGCCCATCTTGACTTCTGAGAGACACTGCCACTCCGAGAGGCTCTTTTTATACCCAATCATAATGCCAATTGACCTAATAAGTTGCAAAAATTGGTCCTCCAGCTGTTCCTTATAACTTTTCCGGACTCTTATTGCTACCTGTCCCAACTTTATTTGGAATGTGTAGCTCTCATGAAATCCAAAATGAGCCAATATTTGGCATGACATTTCAAAATGTCTCACTTTCAACATTTGATATCTTATCTATATTCTATTGTGAATAAAAATATAAGTTTATGAGATTTGTAAATTATTCCATTCCTTTTTTACTCACAATTTGTACAGTGTTCCAACTTTTTTGGAATTGGGTTTGTATATATGCATAAAATATAAGTATCCTTGTGACAAAAGATCTGATTTGCATCATTTTAAAGCAATTTACAAGAAATGGCATTTTCTTGTAAAACGCACTCCAATAACCTGTTTTATTTATAATGTCAGCCATTTTTAAAAACCAAAAAGAGGGAGTGGCCATGGTGAAACATCCAAACATTTGGTATCTCTAAAAAGCCCCGAATGTGCTCTGTACAGGACGTCCAGGACTTACAACTGGGACATGTGAGGTCTCCGAGAAAATACACTCAAATATAATGTCCACACGACAGAGGGCAAATTATAACATTCCATTAGTCTGGGTCTCAGGAGGATTATTTTGTATTTTCCTTATTTTCTTCTATTTTCAGATATATTTTATACTGTATATTAGCCTTTGGTATTGATTTAGCTAGTTACAGGAAAAAAATAAATAAATAAATAGTGATCATAATTGTTATATATTTTTTATATTCTATATATAGAGATGATTTTGTGATTTGAGATTGACGGTGAGCGGCGAGAGAGAGAGAGAGCGAGGACTGATGCGGATATATGTTACTAAGTAGAAAAAAGAAAGACAGAAAGAAGTTAAATTTATATAGATATATTATCTTATATATTACTGTAGGGCTGATTTGGCATTAAATGGGTAAATAAATAAGATAGAAAAGAGCGGCTGGTGCGCTGGAGCTCAGTTGGCAAACATGAACAAACTGCGTAACTGGCAGAAGAAGAAAGAAGCTCCACAGGGCAAAAATACTTTCTCACCACAGCAAGTCTTTATTATCTCTCCTCTCCTGTGTTTGTTTTGAAGGCCGTTTGATTTATGAGTATTTTTAGACGTCTGTCTGTGGTGGAGATGACGCTGGAATGTCTTTATATGCCACTACAAAGCGGTGGAAGGGCCGTCTCATCCCCAGCTGGTTTGCGGTTTAGACAGACGTACGGACGGCTCGGACTATTGTCAATAATCTGTTTGTGTGTGTCACCGTTTCTCCAAAAACCAAACGAAGATGTGTCTTTTGGGGTCGGAACCGATGTCATTTTTAGATTTCTGCCCCTTTGTAAGATATAAAAATACCTAGCGGAGATGATAGACTGCGCCGGACGGTCTCTACGCTGGCCAGAGATAATGATTAGCTTTATGCCGGGAGAACTGATGATAGCGACTCGTTCAGAGAGGATTCGTGAGAGCAGCTTTGTGGGATTACAGAGCTGAATGGCTGTTATTTAACTGCTTTCCTCTTTTCCTTTCTGCTGAAGGCCACACAAGCCTCCTCAGACCTCAGGCAGATATATAAAATTTGGAGTCAGTGAGATATTAGTACTTTTATTAATGCATTATATTGATCGAGAGTGCCAGTAAAGACATTTATAATGTTACAAAAGATTCTATTTCAAATAAATGCTGTTCTTTTGAACTTTCTATTCGTCTGTGAATCCTGAAAATAAAATGTCACAGGTTCAGCACAACTGTTTTTAACATGGATAATAATCAGAAATGTTTCTTGAGCAGCAAATCATCATATTAGAATGATTTCTGAAGATCATGTGACACTGAAGACTGGAGTAATGATGCTGAAAATACAGCTGCACATCACAGAAATCAATTACATTTTTCAATATATTCACATAGAAAACAGCTATTTGAAATTGTAATAATAGTTCACAATATTCCTGTTTTTACTGTATTTTTAGTCCAATAAATGCTGCCTTGGTGGGTTATTTATAAAAAATTTTTTTTTATCAGTTTAATGCATTATGCATAATTTATTTTATTTATTTATATATTTATGTATTTTACAAAATGGTCTGGATTAAGAAGTTGTGTTGAATGGACACCATTGAAGTCCATGTCTGTCTCAGAAAAAAATAATAATAAAGGTAATTGCAACTTTTTATCTCACAAATCTACATTTTTTTTCTAAATTCTGTGGGGGAAACAGGCTTATGTGAATATACATTAGGCACTCAAATATAAAGTGTGTATTTTATTTTTCTTGCTGTAATCATGCCTGTAGATGATAACTTGACTCTGTTGTAAGTGCTCACTCAGAGCATCCTAAAGACGACCTGAGCACCTGACCTCTGACCTTTAGGGCAGGATTCTGTCATTTCCACTCTTCTCCTCCACTCCTCTGTTTTTCTCGCTCATCTCTGGGTTTGATTGACGCGCACCAGCCCTTCTGCACGGATGACATCAGTGTCTCTCTGCTGATCTGCCAGCTGCTGATGTCACGGCTCAGTTTCACGCTGGGATTTCCGCTCCGTTGAGCGGGATGCAGGGATGCTGGCGGGTGAGGCGGGTCACGGCCAGCCTGAGCATCCCAAGGGAACCATCCCGCTGCTAGAAGCTTATTTGGGGAAGGGTCCAGTGCATCCATGGTTATGTCCCAATTTGCATATATAATATATATATAATATAATATTATTATATATAATATATATATATATACACACACAGTATATATGTGAATATGCTGGACAAATCACCTAATTAATATTCATGAGCCTGTAGCATACCCCCTTTCAACATTCTCTCTCTCGCTCTCTCCCTTTCTATGTCACTTCTATCTTTTTGGTTTTCATTGATGAGGGAACTATTAGTCAAATGTTCTCCCACGTGTGTAGGAAAAGGAAGTTGCCTCTTGAGCGTTTCAGCTTCGTGAACTCGTGCATGTGTTTCATTTGAATGTGACGCTGCTGCTGTATTCAGAAAGACGAAGAGTGACTTCATTTGATTCCACTTTAGTTCATCGGGGAGAGTCACATGAAGCTGATTCTACATTAAATGCAATTAGATTTCTAAAAGGATGTCATCGTATTCTGACAGGACTGAAATCACAAAGTTAATATCCATGAAATATGTGCTTGATCTGTGTGGAGATTTACTGAGCAGATGTTGTGATGACATCTGAATCTCTCTCTCTCTGTGTGTCTGCAGTCTCACCCGCTGTCTCTGTGTAACACCAGCGAAGATGACCGTCAGGAGGCCATCTTCATCAGCATCGTCAAACTCGAGAGTCCAGAGAGCAAAGTGCCGCAGTGCCAGCCGCTGCTGGATAAAGTAAGACCAATGGGACACTCCTCACACACACACACACACACATATGAAAACTCTGGAGTTACAGGAGTTTTAAGCTCACTTATCATGTTTGTCCAGGTTTTGTGCACCAGAAACCATACATCATATGTTGTTTTTCTTGGTCATTTTCCATCCTCTCTGACCCTTGAATGAAACAGCTGAATGAGTCTTGAATTGTTTATGTAAATGAGCTCTGTTGTGATTGGCTGCGGTTCAGCCTGTCATTCATCAGAGCAGGTGAAGTTGCTGTCAAATAGAGTTAACGTAAATGTGGGAGTTACGTGTCAATCTGTGTTATTTTAGTGTGGTTTATGTACTTCAAGTGCAAGCTTTTCATTTAATATTTTTTTCAGTTTAGTTTTATTTCCGTTAATGAAAACCATTTGTAAATAGTTTTTCGTTTGAGCTAGTCGGTAACAGCAAATGATGGTAACCGTATAGTAACTTATACTATTTTGGCTTTTATTTTAATATTTTCAGTTTTCATTTTAGTTGGAAGTTAAGGTTTAGTAATTTTGTTATGTGTATTATTTTATTATTATATGGCTATTTAGCTGTTTTAGTTTTAGTAATTTTAGTACCTTCAACTACAACTTATTTATTAGAGTTAGTGGAAAGCAACATTTTACTTTTCATTTAATTTAAGTACACCGGTTTTCCCATCTATATTTTTGTAATTTTTGTATAAACAGGTTTTCAACGTCTGATCTAATGTTTTATTGTGAGTATTTGACTTTAGAGTTATTCAGTTAACAAAAATGATTTTCTAATTGTTTGTTCTTCAGTGGTCATATATCTACCTGTTTTTTTGTGTTTTGTTTTTCTGTGCGTGCTATCATTTGTTCTATCTGTTCATACTTATATGATCTATCTGTCTTGGGGCTGCATGATTAATCGAATGCGATTGTCATGCGCATTTTGTTAGTAAAGCCGGTTCTGTAATCAGCAGGAAATCATCATCACGTGCTTTCAGATGGAGCAGAATTTACTACACATAGCCGTAGTTCACTGACAAGTTACGCAAAAAAAAATCGCAGACGATTTTATTGCGCGATTCTGAAATCGAAGAAATCGTTCGTGATAATGACAGCTGTTTGCATAACTTCTCAGTGAACCACGGCTCTGTGAAGTAAATACTGCTCCATCTGAAAGCACGTGAAAATACAACATTTAATAACATGTTTTTACTCCAAACTCACTTCATAACGTCAGTCGAGTGTTTGAAATAAATCCTTCTGTGAGATGATGTGGCTTCTTACACAGAATATGGCACGCAACATATTTCATAATATTCTAAGCTGTGATAAAGTCATTGCATTATAAATATACTTTATTTGAATGAAAATTATAATAATAAGAACTCCGATAAACCGTATATTGCCGTAGTCGTGTGTTTATTAGTCACGTTGAATCAATGAAAGCAGATGAATCTTCTGTTTATTCAGCTGCAGCGATAGGCATTTTCTGGGTTTCTTCTGCGAGGCGTATTTGGAGTTTCTCTAGCCTTCGGGTGGAGATTTACTGCTGATCACAGAACCGCGCTTCACTGAAAGATACGCATGACAATCACAGCTTCTGTCGAATCGCGATCTCGATTCCATTTCGATTTATCGTGCAGCCCTAATCTGTCTGTCTATCAGTCAGCTTTTTTGTTCCATCTATCGTTGTCGCTCTGTCATTCTTTCTGTCATTTATGCTTGCTGTCCATCTGTTATTCTATCGTTCTATCCATCTATCTGATCACGGTTAATCTGAACTTTTTCCATTGAAATTAGTGAGTTTTTGTCTAGTTTGCTGCCTCATGTCTAGACCTGATGTCTGTTTATTTTTAACTGAATATGTTTTTGTTACTGAAACTTTCAGTACTGAATAAAATATATTTATAATTGACATTTCAATTGCAGTTCATCACGGTGCATTCTGGGGTTGTACTGATGTGACGTTGGCTCTGTGGACGTTTGTGGTGTTGTGTATGTAGGCAGCTGGCGGTTCAGATCAGAGCTGAAGGGATTTCCAGGGTTTAATATGGTTCTGCATGTGCACCGATCACACACATCCAGACAGTCTCAACAAGTTAATCAGAGTTAATAACCGTCTGAGGAAACCGCTTCCATTCTTCACTTTTAGCGCCTGTTTATGTCTTTCTCTTGGTAGCGGCATCGGCCTGGACGGATTACTGCTGCGGATCCGACTTTGTTTAGTGAACATCTGAAGGACTCTCAGGAAAACAAAGCGTTCTGTTGCAGTGGTTCTGGATGGGTATAAATACACATGAGAGCAGGCAGAATTGAGGGCTTTTGGTTGTCTGATGGTTGTGAATGTTTAGTTTATGTGTACACGCATCATTTCACTGTTTACATCATATTGTGTTTCCCAACAGTGCAGCCGTCTTATTTTATTCTTTGAGATGCTATTCTGGCTTATATTCAGATTCATAGTTGTATAATACTTTGCCTACTTTTTATTTTCCATTTTTATTTTAAAGATTTAGTCATTTCATTGTGTATATATGTATATATAATTAAGAATTTATTATTAATTTATTATAATAAATGATCTTGATTTTATGCTTGTTTCATTTAATCTTTGTGACCTTTTATATGTATATATATTATATACACACACACACACCACAAAACCACACCTATTTTGGCATTAAAAATTATTCTTGAGTTGATTTTTAGATATTAGTAATACACCATTCTAGCTGGGTTTTTTAAATTGTTTTCTTTTTCTTTCTGTTTTAACTTTATAACAGTCAAAGCTCCAAGGACCCAAAAACCCATCAGTCATAGACCCTGTAGTAGATTTATTTCGAATTATTTAATATTAATGAGAATTATCCCTTTAAATATTTTTTCAGTTTACATCTGAAGTTATATTTCATCGTTCAGTTATTTGGATTTTTTAATATAATAAAAAGTATATTTTAAAATGTCATACCTGTCAAAAGCTATGTTAAATTTAGATTATTAATTGTTATAATAATATAATATAAAAATTTTGACGGACTTGCATTTGATTTGCATTAAATTACAGTTATTATTATACTTAATTATATTTTATCTAGTTTGTTTGGGTTTTAGTTAAGAAGCCTGCAGTGCAGTTCCGTATTGAACTCTCGTGACTGAGATGTTCTACTGTAACTTCCTGCATTTGCATCGCAGATCAATCCAATGCAAATGTTCCCGTCTGAAGATATCATGGACTTTAACACCAGTTTCCGTCCAGATGCTGATTTCCTTCACAGGCAGACAGAACGAGAGACTTCACACTCGTACCGTGGATAATGTACGTCCCTTTCACGAAGCGTCCCAGTCTGGACTAGTCCGGCGGTATGAAAAGAGCTCCAAATATTTACCCAAAACTGCTCATAGTCTCTCACACAATCCAAACATCCCCTGCGTCCCGGGCTGAAGGTCCACGCCAAACCATCAAAGGCAAAAGCCTGGGATTGCAGCTCATTGTGATTACGAACGCTCCCAAAAGACCTGCTGACTTTATATTTGCTCAAAGCTTAATCCGCAAAGCGCTGTTTTCATGCCGAATGAAAGGAGCGAGTGGGCCGAGGCGGCACCCTGGGAGCCTTGTCGCACGCAGACAGTGATTTTTGTGTATCCATGTGGTGCCAAGTGTGATTTCCTGTAGCCCGGATGTGGACGGACGTAGAGGATCGCGCACCACTGTCCGCGTAGCGTATCATACTGTGACCTAAGTCCTGTGGGTTAGCTTTGTAGACATATTTGAGGCGGAATGTGCACACTGTTCTGATAGGAGTGTGGTGTCTGGTTGTGAGCGGTGTGTGTGTGTGTGTGGAGAGACGTTTGAGGCGGCCGGAGAGCGTGTGCTCGTGCTCAGCTTGAGGGTTGTGAGCGTTTGTGAGAGTGTGTGTGTGAGTGTGCGTGTGGTGTGTGTGTGTGTGTGTGAGAGAGAGTGTGTGTGTGTGTGTGTGTGTGTGTACTGGTGTATTATCCTGGAGGTGGGGACGCTTTAAACCTGAATACACACCAACTCATGGGGACTTGTGTCACGGTGGGGCCTCACTGTGCCATCTGGAGACGGTCCTAAGGACAAAAATGAAGGAATAGTAAGTAGTGCAGTTAGGAAAGAACCCGATTGCGAATCAGTGCAAAAAGACAGTGCCCGAGGTGGGAAGCGGAAGTAGCAGCCCACAAGGATAGATGAGCCACGACATGTGTGGAGAAGTGTAGTGTGTGTGGGTGTGTGTAGAGTGGCGGGTGAGTGTGTGTGTGGGTGAATGGTGGGTAGGTATGTAACGTGCGAGAAGATATTCGTGTGTGTGGGTAGCTGTGTGTGTGTGTGAGTGGTGTGGGTGTGTGTGTGAGTGTGGGTGAGTGTGGGTGTGTGTGTGAGAGAGAGAAAGAGAGTGTGTGTGTGTGTGTTTGTGTGTTTTTTTGTGTGTGTGTGGTGTGAGGAGTGTGTGTGTAGTGGTGTGTGTTCTACTGTGTGTGAGAGTGGTGGGTGTGTGAGTGTGTGATGTGTGACGGTGGTGGTGAGTGGTGTGTGTGTGTGTGTGAGTTGTGTTGTGAGTGTGTTGTGTGTGTGTGTGTGTGGGTGTGTAGTGTGTGTGTGTGTGTTGTGCGAGTGTGTGGTGTGTGTGTGTGTTGGGTGTGTGTGGTGTGTGTGTGTGTGAGTGTGTGTGTGTGTTTGTGTGTGTGCATGAGTGTGTGTGTGTGAGAGAGAGCGTTTAATCACACTGGGATGATGTTCCTGACACGTATCGTCTGTGTCGATTTGAGTATAGTTTGTTTGTTTTTTACATTTTAATTATATTAGGTTGATTATTTATTATAGTAATATTTATTATTATTACAGTTACTTAAATATTATTTTTACTATACTTGCTTTTATTTTGACAACTAATTTGTGTTTTTTTACATTATTAATTTAGATTAGAGGTTCAAGCTATTTAATATTAATCATTGTATTATTAAGTACTCAACGACATCAGAGTTGTTTTGCTTGCTCTAACATTATGATAGTGTTAGGATTGTTGTAATATATTTAATAAATAATGTAGCAAGTTAAATACACTTCGTTGGAATGTTCATTTTGTGTTTTGATTTAATTAGAGGTTCAGATTATCTTAATATAGTATTAATAATCTAGACATTTAAAACTATGTTGACATCCGCTTTTGTTTTAAGCAATTTTAATTTATGGTTTACATTATTTTTAAGTGTTAATAATTAAAATATTAATTAATAATCTTTGTTTACATATTAATTATATAGTGTTCATAGGTTTAAGGTATAAATTAATACTGTCCTAATTTATATCTTGTTTTTTTGTTAGCATTTATCATTTTAAAAGATATATTCATGATGTTGTGTCACGAGAAGCATTATTCTACAATTGGTTTCAGCGATATTTTTGTTTTAATAAAAATCTTAAAATTGTTATGTATTAATTGTGTAAGCAATTCTAATTTAATTATTATAATAGTGTATTTTTTAGCATTTTAATTGACATTAGAGTTAGATTATATTAAGATTAATTTAAATACTATGTTTACATCTTGATTTTTTTATTGCTGAATTTAATTCATCTCTTTAAAGATATTTTAAACAAATTTGTTTAAAAAGTGTCTTTTTCTCTAAAATGACAAGTGTTTTCTTGCACGTTCGAGGAAGTCAACTCTCATTGTGCATCTCTTAACGAGCGCTCGTTAGTGACGGGGTTGGGCTCTGATGTGCGTGTTTGCACATGCGTGTGCGCTGTATGTTTGCGTGACCCGCGGGGCTCAGGAAGTGTGTTAAAGAGGGAAATCCTCAAACACACGCGTGTAAATCTGTCGCTTTGACTGTTTCTCTCACAGCTCAAACTCTGTCTTTTACTGGCTTATTCCCTCACTTCATCTTTCTTTGTGTTCTTTGACATGGGCATACAGTGGAAACGCTGTGTACGTCATCACACTCTCTGAGACATGATTGAATATTGATACAGTGCACAAATTGAGTCAGTACTCAACTCCGTAAGCATGTTTAAAAACAGCGTGTGTGACTGGAGATGCATTAGTTTCAGTAATGGTTGCACACTATTAGGGTTTTAAAAAATGCTACTTATTTGCAATTAAATATATTTTTTATTCAAATTAAACTTTTACCATTTTTGTCATAAAGCATGTTTGGGTTTTGAATCTGTAATATTTAAAAGGTATTTTGCATAAACAAAATCCTTTTAGTATTTATTTGCATGCATGTCGGGCACGGTAAGGCATCCAGAATGTTTTTATTCATCAGATTCTTGTTTTGCCTATAACATACGGCATTTTACAGCATTTCCAAAATAGTATTTTTTAAACTTTATGAAAAATTTAGTAATGTTATTATTATAACTATAGTAAGTTATATATACAGGGAATATTTCACATCTAAATAGATATTGCATGATGCAAAATTGAAGCCTTATTATCATAATGTTTGTGAGGACACAGTTATGTGATATTCTACATTGTTTTACATATTTTATTTGCGATAATAGAAAGGACCAGCAAAAAAAAAATCCTTGGTAGTAAGTACAATTTTTTGCGCTGTAAAATGAAACCGAAAATCATTAAAATTACCTTTTAAAATGTAATTGATGTTATATCTATTTATTATATGATATTAAGTAATTTAGGTATTCCTTTTGACCTTTGTTTGCCAAATAGTCATATTCTAAGCTATGTTTTGTTTTGAGGCTAAATATTTATATTTATTAATTATCGTCTTGTGTAACAGCTAGTGCATAGTCTGTACAATTTATTTTCCATATTTTTTGTATTAATAAAAATACAAAATTTTTATTATGTAATTTTTTGTACAAAAAAAATCATTTAAACTTACCTTTTAACAACATTATTATTATATTTTTTTTTCTATTTCATTTTGACTTTTTTTTTTTTTGTCAAATGGATCCATTAGATGTTGTTGTTTTTTATATAAATATTATATTACTATGTTGTGTAACGGTATCGCATATACAGTTGTACCTGTTTACATGTAAAAACTCTTTGTTTATAATGGTTGCATTAAAAAGACCTATTTATTGTGCTATCTCCATTTTCTGCAGATCACGAATAAACCTATTTTCGCGCATGTCAACGTGTGAAAAGAGTGTGGACGCGACGGCGGATAGAAGGATTAAAGTTCATTCCCGCGTGGGAATTATAGAGGAAGGCGATCGGGTTATGGCCTACTTGCGATGCTTTACATGCTTTAGAAGTCCCTTCGCAGCTCTTGCAAACTTTCATAGAAAATAGACGGGGAGGACAGCGTTTTGTCAGGCGTTGGGACAAAAGAGTTGCTTCGTTGTGTGAGTGGTCTGCTTTTGTCGTTGCAGGATGTCCAGGGTCTATTCATAGTACAGATGTATCTCATTGGCACGATTTAAAGGTGACAGGGTGCTTTGTGAGTGAAAGCGTGATGAGATGGAGCGCCGTTATCCTCTATTACAGGAAACAAGTATGTGAGAGGTAGCTTGAGAGTTCTGCTGATTTCTCTCAGAAAAAGTTGCACCAAATTACACGGGGGTACGGAAAGTATTCAGACCCCGTAAAATTTTTCACTCTTGGTTATATTGCAGCCATTTACTAAAATCATTTAAGTTAATTTTTTTTCTCATTAATGTACAAACAGCACCCCATATCGACAGAAAAACACAGAATTGTTGAAATTTTGCAGATTTATTAAAAAAGAAAAAAAACTGAAATATCACCAAAACGGTGGTCCTATAGCGTATCATAGACACAGCGCAGTTGTTGTCAGCTATTTATAGTAGAAAGCACCTTTTGATCTATACAGCCATGGTCTTTTGGGAAAGATGCCAACAAGTAACTTTTCAACCGGATTGGGGGAACCTCTGCCAGTCATCCTGGCCGATCACTCTCCGCATTACTAGGGGTCAGGTGGATGGTTAAAAAGTGGGGGACAGCCATTTTTAGGGCTCCAGAGATGCTCAATTGGGTTTAAGTTAGGGCTCTGTCTGGGCCATTCAAGAAGAGTCACAGAGTTGTTGTGAAGCCACTACTTCGTTATTTTAGCTGTGTGCTTTGGTCATTGTCTTGTTGGAAGGTAAACATTCGGCCCAGTCTGAGGTCCTGAGCAATCTGGAGAAGGTTTCCGTCCAGGATATCCCTGTACTTGGCCGAATTCATCTGTCGCAATGTCGCACTCGATTGCCAACAGGCCGTGTACCGTCCCCTGAGCTGAAAAACAGCCCCAAAGTATGATGTTTCCACCCCCATGCTTCACTGTTGGGACTGTATTATACAGGTGATAAGCAGTGCCTGGTTTTCTCCACACATACCGCTAGAATTAAGGCCAAAAAGTTCTATCTAGACCAGAGAATCTTATTTCTCACCATTCTTCAGGTGTTTTTTAGGCTTCGTGTTGCTATGCACTGAGGATTAGGCTTAAGTCGCCACTCTGCCATAAAAGCCCAGCGGAGTGGTGGAGGGCTCAGTGATGGTGACTTCTACATACTTTCTCATCTCACGACTGCACTATGGCAAGAACTCAGCCACAGTGATATTGGGTTCTTTTACATCTCGCAGTTAACAAGAGCTCTTCTCCCACCATGAGATCGTTTGGCCCCGGACGGCCAGCTTAGGAAGGGTTTGGTCGTCCCAAAAGTCTTCAATTTAAGGAATTATGGAGACGAGCCCTTGATCTTAGGGCGCGCACACATTAAGGCAGCAGAAAGTTTTTTGTAACATTAGCCAGATCCTGTGCCTTGCCACAATTCTGTATTCTTGAGCTTTCAGGACAGTCCTTTATGACCCATGATTTCCATATGCTTGACATGCCCTGTAGCTGGTAAGGTCTTTAAGAGACAGGCTGTGTGGCTGTTCCTAATCAAAGTTCAATCAGTATAACTCAAAAACAGCGCGGATCAAATGAAAGGTGTAGAACGCATCAATCAAGGATGATCAGAGAAGTATGGTCAGCACACCCTTGGCAGGCTGTTAAAATCATGAGTGTCACCGCCCAGACGCCAACAGGGTACTGCATATTAAGGACATGTGACTATTTCAGTTTTTCTTTTTACAATAAAATAGCTGCAATCAACTGTCAACAATTCGATGCTTTTGTCTGGTCATAATGGGCGGCTGTGTTACAGTTGCAGGGAAAACTAATTAACGTCAACTGATTTTAGAAAATGGCTGCCAAGTTAGAAACCGCACGAACGGCCAGTACCCCAATCGTGCAAAATCCTAAAGGGCGGTCTGAATACTTTTCCGTCCCACTGTATCTGTAAAATACAAAAAAGGTAGGTCCGCCTCAAACATCTTTAGGCCCGTTCATTTTTAAAACGACAGCTCTCCTCTAAAGTATCTAAAACATATATCCCTATTAGAATGAAATTTATGGAAGATCATGCGACACTGAGACTGAGCCGTGATGCTGAAAATACAGCGAGCATCACCGCAACCGCAACCTCAGTTTCACGGTTTTTAGACGCAATAATATTTCACAATTTATGCCTCTTGGTATTTGTACCAAATGCAAGACTTGGGCACGCAGAAGAGCACTCTTTCAAAAAAACAAAATATAAAAAAATCTGATTCCTGACTTATTCCAACATTAACAAAATAAAATAATAAAACTTCTGTGTGTGTATTCGCTTAGTTTTTGTGTGTGCATTTTAATCTTAAACTGTTTTTTAAGTGCATAGGGGGGGTTTTTTTTTTTTTAGTATTACATTTTGTTTAGTGATGCGTATAAACTGAATTAAGTTTTTTTAATATATATATTAATCTGTGATTTGCAATTAATGTTAATTGTGTAGTTCACAAATTAGTTTTTTTATGGTTTTAGTTAACTATAATCAATATTCAAATATGAAGACATAGTCCGAGTTTTCATGTATTTGAATTACGTGAGCTCAAGAGCTGTTATAATAAATGCCATTATAACATTGCATTATCTTTCCGCTGTAGTCAGACATACACTATACACTAAAGAAAAGTGTTTTTCTCGTGTGTGTTGCTGTTGCGTCGTCTCTCGTTCCTGTGTTGTTTGCAGGCCGATGTGTGATAAAGAGAGAAGAACGGGTGGCTTTGTATACGGGACATCCCTCATCATCATCATCATCATCATCAGAGAGAGAGTTTGATTGGAGATGGAATGCATTCATACGCCGCACAGGAAGTGGGCGTGTCTGTCTTTTATATAGTGGCTTCAAGGGTGTGTGTGTGTGTGTGTGTGATGTGTGGTGGTGTGAGGAGAAACGGAGAGAGCGAGAGATGAGGCCCTGTGACGCTGCTCTTCCTCCTTACCACGTGAGCTTGGAGTGTTGTGCTGTGTGTGTGTGACCGTGTGCATGGTTGTGTGTGGGTGTGTCGTGTGGTGGGGTGTGTGTGTGTGGGTGTGTGTGTGTGTGTGTGTGTGTGTGTGTGTGTGTGAGTGTGTCTTTGTGTGTGTGTGTGAGTGTGAGTGTGTGTGTGTGAGAGAGAGAGAGAATGCCTGTGCCGCTCTCGTTCATCATACAACGTCTTGTGGTGGGTGTGTGTCGTGTGTGTGGTGTGGTGTGTGGTGAGGTGTGAGTGTGAGGTGAGGTGAGTTGGAGTGTGAGTGGGTGTGAGGTGCACGGTGTGGTGTGTGTGTGTGTGTGGGTGGTGTGAGAGAGGAGGAGAGCGGCTGTGCCGCTCCGTTCACTCTACAAGTATTTGTGGTGTGTGTGTGTGTGAGTGAGTGTGTTAGTGTGTGTGTGAGTGGGCGAGAGGAGAGAGATGCCCTGTGCCGCTTTCACTCTGACACGTCTTTGTAAGTGTGTGTGTGTGAGAGAGAGAGAGATGCCTGTGCCGCTCTCTTTCACTCATACACGTCTTTGTGGTGTGGTGTGGTGTGTGGTGTGTGTGAGTGTCGTGTGTGTGTGTGTGTGTGTGTGAGGAGAGAGAGAGAGATGCCTGTGCCGCTCTCTTTCACTCATACACGTCTTTGTGAGTGTGTGTGTGTGTGTGGTTTGTGGGTGATGTGTGTGTGTGTGTGGAGAGAAGAAGAGAGAGCTGTGCCGTCTTCATCAATACACCGTATTGTAGTGTGTGGTGTGGGTGAGAGCGAGAGAGATGCCTGTGCGAGCCTCATTGACACTCATACAAGCTTGGGTGAGTGTGTGTGTGTGGTGTGTGGTGTGTGTGTGTGAGTGTGTGTGTGTTCGTGTGGTGGTGTGTGTGTGTGAGAGAGAGAGGAGAGATGCCTGTGCCGCCTCTTTCATCATACACGTCTTTGTGTGTGTGATGTGAGTGTGAGTGTGTGTGTCTGTGTGTGTGTGGTGTGTAGTGGGTGTGTGTGTGGGGAGGTTGTTGGGTTGGGGTGTGTGTGTGTGTGTGTGTGTGTGTGTTGTGTGCGTGAGTGTGTGAGGAGTGAGGCGGTGAGTGAGTGAAGTGAAGTGAATGTGAGTGACGTGAGGTGGAGGAGTTGATCAGGGAGTGAGTGCGTGAGTGCGTGGTGAGTGTGTGTTGTGTTGTGTGAGTGTGAGTGGGTTGTGTGTGTGTGTGTGTGTGAGATGCCTGTGCCGCTCTCTTTCACTCATACACGTCTTTGTGAGTGTGTGTGTTTTGGCCCATTTGTCGCTGGGCAACGGATGCCACAGTTGTTGTGGATTCCAGCGCTGCATCTGTTGTGTTTGAAGCTCAAGGTCAATAACTCTTCTCTTGTTGTTATCCACTCTGTCACACACTTTGTGGGATGTTCCCATTGGAACTGGTTTCTCTCACATGAATGAGATAACAAGGGCCTACATTCCTCTTTCTGCAGCTGTGTGTGGGGTGTGTGTTTTTGTGACAAATGAGGACATCAATTTGTATAACGACAAAGGTATAACAGGTATTAGTAACAGGGTCAATCTCGGGTCCAACGTTCCAGTCGGAGTCTGTGATCTGAACGGATGATCCAGAGTTAGTTGGAGTGTGAAGTGTGTGTGATAATCTGTCTTTTGAGATGTACAGGTGTTAGAAGAATACAGAGCAGATATTTAAAGGTATTTAAAAACATATATGTTAATAAAAGTTGAAGAATCTAATGCAGAATTTATAAAACAGCCAAAACTGATGATAAGTCCGTATGTTTTACTCTGTTTGGATAATCTGGATTGTTTGGGTCAGTAAGATTTTTGATGTTTCAGAAAGAAGTTCTCTTTGCTTCAACAAGGCTCTTTTATTGGATTAAAAAAAAATACAGTAAACAGTAATATAGTGAAATAGTATTACAGTTTGAAATAAATGTTTTCTATTTTAAAATGCTTTAAAATATAATTTATTTCGGTGATGCGCAGCTGTATTTTCAGCATCATTACTCCAGTCTTCAGTGTCACATGATCTTCAGAAATCTACTGATTTGCTGCTCAAGAAACATTTCTGATTATTATCAATGTTGAAACAGTTCCGCTGCTTAACAGTTTGGAAGCTGTCATGCATTTTATTTTTCAGGATACTTTGATGAATAGAAAGTTCTATTCTATTTAAAATATAAATATTTTGTAATCTTTAAATGCCTTTTTTCCTGTCACTTTTGAGAAGTTTATGCATCCTTGAGATACAAATATGAATTCCTTCAAAAAGAAAAAAAAGAGTGACTTCTTGACCAGTTAAAAAGAATCCGCTTTTGAATGGAGGTTCACCTAAAAATAAAAAATATCATGAATTCATCATGAATTTCATGATTTAGTACAGACTGTCGGTCATGACTATTACTTCCCCAAAAACTCATCAATCAATCAAGTATATATAAAATATTAATAGTATTGTATATTTTAAATGTGTGTGTGCGCGCGTATTGCTATAGCACTTTATGCAATATAGATTGTTTTAAAGCAGCTTTACAGTAATAAATGGGAAATTAACCATAATTAATGCTGCAAAATTAATCCGTTATGGATTAAGCAAATTCAGTTTTAGCTGTAAAGAAGACAATAGTGTCATTATTCAGATCAAGTCAGGTCATGTTTTGTTCTCATCTGATAGTGTCAAAGTAATATTACGGAATATGAAATGTTTTTTGGAATAAATGTTGTCTGTGTAGCTCATGTAGATAGCTAGCTAAACGTGTGAGTGTGTATATGGAGGCTGCTTTTGGAAACTGGGAATGCAAAATGTTTGTGTCTCGTGTCATTCTTGAAGGTGCGCTCATTTCTTCTCATGTCAGATGATCGGCTGTGTGTGTGTGTGTGTGTGTGCGCATGCGTGTGTGTGTGTGTGTACCTGGTATTTATCACGTTATGGGGACCAAATGTCCCCACAAGTATAGCAATACCAGTCAATTTTGACCTTGTGGGGACATTTTTTTGTTCCCCACGAGGAAACAAGCTTATAAATCACACAGAATGGAGTGTATTGAAAATCTGAAATAGCACAAAGTTTCCTGTGAGGGGTAGGTTTAGGGGTAGGGTTGGTGTCGGGGGCAATAGACTCTCGGTCGTTACAGTATAAAAACCATTACGCCTATGGAGAGTCCCCACAAAAAATGGAAACCAGTGTGTGTGTGCATGTGAGTGCGTGTGTGTGTGTGTGTGTGTGTGTGTGTTGTGTAGTGCATGTGAGTGCATGGTGTCAGGATTGTGTCGGGGTGTTGTGTTGTTTGTGTGTGTGTGCAGGCTGTGTATGTATGTGTGTGTGAGAGAGAGAACTGTGAGGAATGCCGCTCTAACTATAACTCCAGGAGCCTGATGCTGGCGCACACAGTGACCCGCTGTGACTTTGGCCCTCTAGTGGTTGAAGTGTAAATCAGAAGTTACTTGTGTGTTGTCTTGGTCAATGCTTGAGTTGTGCTTCAGCTCTGCTGTTCTGATTGGATGTTACATTAAAAAAAAAGTTGCCCAAAAAATGTTTATTATTTTTACTAGAAAATACTCTTTCAGTTTTTTACTTCAGAATTACAAGTTTAATTCAATGTGTTACATATGTTTGTTATTATTTGTGAAATTTACTAACAATTTCTAAGTGAAAATTGTTTCAAATAGGCTTAAGTTAAGGGGTGACACAATAAAACATAAAAGAGTAGGAATACAACAATTTGTTTTTTGATTTTTATACACAGTCCCCCTTTTTCAGGGGCTCAAATGTAATTGGACAGATAAATATAATCATAAATAACATTTTAATTTTTAATATTGTGTTTAGAATCCTTTGCAGGCAATGACTGCCTTAAGTCTGGAACTCATGGACATCAGCAGAGACTGGGTTTCTTCTTTGTGATGCTTTGCCAGGCCTTTACTGCAGCTGACATCAGTTGCCGTTTGTTTGTGGGTCTTTTAGTTGCAGAATTATTCCACTTTTTACCTTCAAAACGCCTGGGTTGCTTTTGCAGTATGTTTTAGGTCATCGTCCATATGTACTATGAAGCGCCGCCCAATCAACTTTGCTGCCTTTGGCTGAATCTGGGCAGAGAGTATATCCTTATACATTTCAGAATTCATCTTCTGCTTCTGTCTTCTGTCACGTCATCAGTAAACACCAGTAACCCAGTTCCACTGGAAGCCATGCACGCTCATGCATCACACTGCTCCAAGTTTCACAGATGATGTTGTGTGCTTTAGATCATGAGCTGTTCCAAGCCTTCTCCACACTTTTTTCTTCCGTCATTCTGGTACAGTTTGATCTTAATTCCAGCCGTCCAAAGAATGCTTTTCCAGAAGGGTGGTGGGCTGTTATAGCTGGTTGTCTTTCGACGAACGAAGGGTCAGCAATCTGCGCCTTGTTGGCCAGGGGGAGGGTGATCCTCTCTGGTACCAGTCTAAAGTGTCTTCTCTGCAGAGGTCTCAGCTAGATTTTGAGACCGAGATACCAGCTTTGAGGGTAGGGAAGGCACCCTCCTGGGCGGGTGCGAGCGGCTCCCGGGGCGTGGACAGGGCGTGTGCCCGTGGGACAATGGGTTTGGGCGGCATGAGTAAGCCAAGAGTATAGGAGACCCCGGGAGCATCCTCGGAGGCGAAGGAAGCTCGAGGACCCATACTACGTGACGGAATCTTAAGCTTCCAGGTAGTTCATCGTCAACAAGGGGGGTCCTTCGAGAACAGGTGTTGCAATGTGAGTCGTGTGTTGCTCGAGCCCTCATAACCAGGGTACAGCGCTATCGTGGGTTTCTAAGAGACTGTACCAAACTGTTATTCTGGCATCTTAATGTTCTGCTATCTCTATGATGGATTAGCTTTGTTTCTGAAAGCCTAACCATAGTCGGTATCACTTGTATGAGAAAGCTCCTTTGAACGCATGAAGTGCGTTCACAACAACAGCTTCCAATGCACTAACAAAGGTGGCACACTTAGAATCATTACCCAGACCGCTTACTGCTTAATTGACCATTAGAAACTTAACGAAAAGAATAGCCCACAATCTGTCCATGAAACAGCTTTGAGTAACTGTCCAATTACTTATGGTCATGAATGGGGGGGACCAGCCAAAACACCGGGTCAAGGGGGACTGTGGGTTAGGTACATATTAAAGAGCTGTAATTCTTCCTCCAATTTTGATGTGAATACCCTAATTAAAGATCAGAGTGTGCACTATAAGCCCGTATTCATTATATAACTGTAGCTTGAATATGTTTTGGTCAGCAGCTAAAATAATAAAAATTGTGCCTGTGTCCAAATATACAGTATATGGACCTGACTGTGTGTGTGTGTGTGTATATAATCTCATTTAAATAATATGTATATCCTATTATATAACAGCAGACCAAATAAATTTTAGATACTTAAAAACATTTTTTAAAATCTTACCGACCCCAAATTTTGAACAGTATCATGTAATTATGCACGCATTGCAACTGCACATTTAATTAATATGCATTAAATGAAACATACGCATATCTATAGTCAACCTTTCCTTTGTCCTCTGCCATCTTTTCCAACACTAGACCTATTGATTTATTATTTAGCTCCTTCCTATATAGCTTCCTTTTTTCCAAATGTTTTGTTTGTAAAGCATGTTTATGCATTTTTCTTTGCAGTGCATATCACTTGCTTTGGCATATGTTTATCTCAAATAATGACACGTATATATAATAAGTATGCTTTTTTTGGATCTTCTAAAATATATATAAAATATTTTCATCATCGAGCCAAACCGTGAAAAGATCTGCTAGAGTTATATGGAGGTATAACAGGCAGACTGGATTTACAGCCGTGACTCAGTCTAGACCAAACAGACTCTATTTCACCCTATAGCAGAGGAACACGGCCAAAGCTTGACATTTATAAGAGACACGGGACTTTGAGTTGTTTTTCTGCACTAAAAGCGTATGTGGTGATTGTGAGTTAGCAGCTGATGCTTCATTTGGAGTTTTTGAGGGGGTTTCCAATAATAGAGACAATACAGAGGAGGATGGAAGTCAATGGTGTTCATATCCGTCCGATCAGAAGTCTCATAACTGCTTGAAGTCACATCATGAATGCAGGCTTTCTGAGGGTCTTAAAAATGTCAGAATTTGCCCCTCCAGAAATTAAAGCCTTAAATTTAATTTGATTTGATTTAATTTGATCTTATACTGCAAACAATGAGTATCTTCCTCAGTATGTTTGTCTTGGTTTCCAGTACAAATATCTAAACATCCTTAAATCAAGATACATTTACTTCAGATGTAAAATATCAAGATATGTTGATTGAAATCAAAGATGAAGTGAGTTTATGCTTAAAACAAGAGCAAATATCTATCAATAGGGAATGAAAACTTCCTTTTTCTTTGAGCTAGGTTGATTTTTCTGATGTCTTTGTTGTCATTATAAACTCACTTCATTTTTGGTCAATTTCTTATAAAACAACATTGCGAAGAATAGTTTTCTTTCTCAGTATTTCTGTCTTGATTTTTTTTTTCAGTACAAATATCTAAACAGCCGTAAATCAAAAGATCTATTTACTTGCAACACAAACTGACAATCAAGATATTAATCACTTGTTTCTAAAAAAAATAAAAAAAATAAAACGATATAAAAGTGAAGTGTTAAGGGTTAAAAAATGAGGAAGAAAAAACGTATTGCCAGTGGGATCAGAAAAAATCTACTTAAATCTAAAGGAAATGTAATTATTTTTCTGACATTACTGCAGATGTTTTTTCTTGTTTACATTTAAAAAAAAAAAATTTTTAAGTCTTAATTGGGTAATTTTGTTCTTCAATAAATGTCTCTTGATTATGGCAATTTAGGACTTTGTACTGGAAAACAAGACAAAAATAGTGTGTGCTGAACAACATTTTTGCACGTGTGATCATAAAGATACTAAAAAGTTATTTCATATAGTGTTTGGAAGCAGATCTATCAAAACTTAAACTTTGAAAAAAAAATAATAATAAAATGTATGAAGTAAAAAGTAAAGTGTCTAATATTGGAATAGTTGTTGTGCTTTTAAACTTTGAAGTATTGCTAATGCAAGACCTTTACATTTAAAGACTATATTGAGGTATTTTTACATTCAATTTATTCCTTAAAAAGTCTTAAATGTCCCTTCATCAAACCTGCGGAAACCCTGTGAATGACTGAGGGACTTGTTGTGGAGCGTCGCTAGATACACAAGTACACAGATGTTTACTTCTGCTGCAGTTCGTTTATTCACAAAGAAAAGTGTGTTTAAGTTGGAGAGCTCGGTTCAAAGCAAGAACAGATGCTGTTTGGATGGCTCTATCAGGTGTGTATACACACACACACACACACACACACACACACACACACACTCGCAGTGGGAATGATATCACTGGTTTCACAGCGTTGGATTCGCTCATAACCACATTAAACGAGCAGCTTATAAAAGCCAGATTCCTGGGCTCCGTTCCGGCTCTTCTCTTTCTTGCTCTCTTCTAAGCTGGAATTCCTGAATCGATTGCAAAACGCAGACAAGTGAAGCCCTGTGGTGACAGAGAGAGAGTGAGGAGGAGAGATTTGGCAAAAAAACATATTCCTTGTGGGGGCTGGGAATGTGAATTATCCTGAAATCAGTGGGGTTTTGTGGATTTAGGAAGTGGAAATAAACGTTATGGGGTGTTGGTACTTAAGTGTATTCACACATAGGTGCATATTATCATAGGATGGGTTTTAATCTTTAGTAGTGCTGTCAAACGATTAATCGCATCCGAAATAAAAGTTTTTGTTTACATAATATATGAGTGTGTACTGTGTATATTTATTATGTTTATATAAATACAAACACATGCATGTATATATATTTAAGAAACAAGACCACGCTATAGGAGTGCTTTATTTGATTACTAATGTTTTATATAATATAAGACTATACATCGTAATGAAAATATTGTTTCAAAATATTTTGTGTGTGTGTGTGCTTTATATAAGCATAATCATAAATATAACATGCACACTATCCATATATTATGTAACAAAACTTTTATTTGGATGCATGAGTACTCTGATTATTGCTTTTGAAAGAGTAATCATAATTATAGATATACACGATTTTTTTTTTTTTTTTAAAGTCTCTTCTGCTCATCAAGGTTGCATTTATTTGATAAAAATGCAGTAAAATAGTGAAATATTATTACAAATTAAAATAACTCTTTTGTTGTTGAACATATGTGTTAAAGTGTAATGTATTTCTGTGATGCGCAGCTGTATCTTCAGCATCATTCCTCCAGTCTTCAGTGTAAAATGATCCTTCAGAAATCATTCTAAAACACTGATTTGGTGCTCAAGAAACATTTCTGATTAGTATCAATGTTGAAAACAGTTGTGATGATTAATATTTTTGTGGAAACAGTGAAACATTTTTTTCAGGATTCTTTGATAAAAAGAAAGTTCAAAAGAACAGCATTATTGAAATCAGTAGACTTTTACGGTCACTTTTGATTAAATGAAGTCAACCATGTTTAATAAAAATATTAATTTCTTTTTTTTTTTAAACTTACCGACCCCATACTTTTGAACTTTTAGTGTAAATATAATTAATTTTTAAAAAATCTGTAACAATATAACGTATTTAATGAATAAATGAATGTATTGTCAAAGGTGTATAATAAATAAATAAATATAATGACCCCTAACCTATTTGTTAATGACATTGTAGGACATGAAATTAATAGATCTCACATGTTTAATAAACACTATTTGTGTTTTTTTAAATTTTGTACTATTTGTTTTGCTGTGTTTCTGTGCTGTCAAGGTTGCTCTCTCACCTCATAGGAAACGCCTCTTGATAAAAGTCAAACTTGACTCAGAAGAAGTCCCAGAGCTTGTTAATATACAGATGCATGACTGATGTTCACAGTAGAGCGGAGGTTTATTCTGAGCATGACTCTGTTCTCTCTGTTGTTTTTGCGGCAGCAGCAAGCAGAGGCATGCATCGCAGCGCACATACTGTACAGCCCGTTTAGGCTCCTTACGGGAGATTAAGTCACACCTTGCTATGAAACAGACATTTCCCATTTCCATCTTCCCCCTCTGGTCTTTCTCTCGTTCTCAAGCCTGGGCAAAAACTCCCACAATCCCCTTAGAGAACTGTAGCGTCCTGTCAACACGTCTACCATCTCTTTTATCAGCAAAATCTAGCGTCACGACATGAGTCATTTTAGTAATAAATAAATAAATACTCAGATGAAATTCTGATTAGATGAGGCACACTCACTGCAAAAATAAATAAATAAATGAAAAGAAAGAAAGCTTTTCTTCTTTAAACATGTTTAAGAAAGATGGAAAAGCATTTGTTTCATCAGTTATACTGTGGTAGATGAATTCGCATGGCTGATTTATGTTATGTGCAACACTGCAAAAGTTGTTTTCTTCCTCAGTATTTTTTTTTTCCTAGTACAAATATTTAAATATTCTTAAATCAAATGCATTTACATTATATGACATTTAAAAAAAAAAAATTTTTCCTTAAAACAAAACAATAAAAATATGCCAGTGCACTGAGAAATAATTGTTTTCCCTTTGAATTAAGTAGATTTTTCTAACCTCACTGCAGATTTTTTTCTTGTTTTTAGCATAATCTCAGATATTTCAGAAAGCAAGAATCTTTTATCATTTTGCATCTCAAGTAAGTATATCTTGATTTAAGAATGTTTAGATATGTGTATACTGGAAAACAAGACAAAAATACTAAATAAAAACTCCATTATTTGCTGTGCTGCACAGGTAAATAGCATAAATCAGCCATGCAAATTCATCTAGCACAGTATGATCGATGTAACAACTGCCTTTCCAGCTCTCTTCAGCGCGTTTAAATCCATTCCACAGATTTCCCCTCAATCAGCACAGAAGTTGTGAGAAAGCGTGCAGATCTTCTGAGGAGGCCGGGTTATTAGCGCTCCAATACTTCGGGTGGATCGGATTCGCGGGTCTTATGGAATAACAGGATACGGATCAAAACAGGAATGTTTTGAAAGCAAGGAAGAAGCGGCTAATTAAGCTGGCGCTCAGAGCCCTCCTCACTCACGCTTCACATCACAGTTTACCCTGTCACAGATCATGCTCACGTGGAACACTTCACCGCTGTGAACCTATCCAGATTTTAAACGTGCAGTGTTACATGTAGTATTTGGGTCGGCTTTTGAATATACACACACACAACACCCACACACACACAACACACACACACACACCACATATAGATATATATATTTTTTTTTTTCACTTTATTTTCTAATTATAGAACACTTTCCCAGTTAGGGTAAATGCATTAGGTAATAATTAATTAAAATGACTTTTAATTTAAAGAAATTTTTAATTAATTTAAATTCTTTAATTGTTAGGTTTTTAGTTAATTTTAATTCTTTAAAAATTATTAAAATACTCTTACTTGTAAATTAATCTTTAAAAACAATTTAAATACTTATAAAGCATCTATTACTCTTAGTAATGTTAATTCAGCTAATATGTATTGATTTAAACTAATACATTATTCGAATAAAAGTTGTACCTGTTTATATAATTTAATGGGGTGTGTGTGTGTGTGTGTGTGTGTGTGTGTGATATCTAATATAGAGATATATATACACATTTTATTATGTCAAATACATAATGATAATTTTTTCAATTTTATAATCTTATTTATATATATTTGCCAAATTGAGCTTCAGTAGATCGGCCCAATATTGAGATTGTTATTTAGTGTCTGGATGCCTGTGAGACGTTACCGTCAGGCTACTGTAGTAGATCATTTCAGGAATGTGAAGTTATTACAGTAGATGACTGAGTTTCATTCTTTGTGTGTGGCTTACTTTAATCATGGGAGGTTATCTGAGGAAATCTATCCGAGGGTTTTGTCTCTCCAGTGTAGGATGGGCTCCCTTCGCCTGCGGGCTGGAAATAAACCAACAGCTCTCAGAACAAGGGATCAAGCTGAATTAACAAACATCCATTTATGTAGATGATAGAGGGATGATTGTTTAGTGCGATCGAATGAACCGTCGAGTGATTAAGTGAAGGGAAAGAAAGAGATGATGAGGAGGGGCGTCTAATTATGATCTCAATGCATTTCTTATACCTTTATCTCACCAACCGCTTTTAATGTCTGTTTAAATGAATAATTCACTCAAATATTTTGTCATTATTTCTCATGTTCCAAACCTGTTTTTCACAATGTATTTTTCTGTTCATTGTGAGTATGTTGGGCTTGAAAAAGGACAAAAAGCACTAAAGAAATGCCTATGTACCATATTTGAGTTCAGAGACATATGAACTACATTTATGGTAGTTTTATGTAATTTTTAGTGCTTGACAGCCTCTGGTCACTGTCTGCTTTCATTGTACAGTTGAACAGTGTGAACTCCATTCATTTTCTCCATAGGGAAATATATTTTTAACAATACATTATAAACCGTTAAAGACAGACCTACTGTGATCTCAGAGTTTGTTAATCAATGGTAGATGCTTTTGTTAAAGCTATCAGTTCGCATTATTTCAACTTATTTTTTAAATAACTATTTAACAGAGGTATTCCTGGTTAAAAACTACATTACCCATAATTCTGCAGTAAAATCTCCACCAATCGGAGAATCGCGAGAAGCAGATTGCGCCAAAAGAACTCCTGAATGAAGCACTATGAATTCTCCCTACTTTATCAAGCTACTTAAATATAAGTATATAAATGCATTTTTGCAATATATTTATAAGATATTGTTTCTATGTATGTAATCAACATCTTTGAATCAATAGTTTTATATTTCTCTATAGTTTTTAATTCCATTATGTCAGTCGCAATGCTTCATGGGATTGTAGTTATTTCCCTTATTAAAGCCGTTAAGTTTAATAAGGTTGTTGGTTTGGTTCAACTCTAACAAACACCTTTTAAAATACCTATGGGGAAGAAAATGAATGAGGAAAAATACTTCTAGAACCAATGCCACTGAAAAGGTAGACAGCACTAATGTAATTCTTTTTTCTAGCTGAACTATTTTTATTCTAATTTAATTTTTTTAAACTATATTGGCTTCTATCTTGTCAGTTTTCTGTTATTCCAAATACATACATACACACACATCAGCTATCATGAGCTTATACCCCACATCAAACACACCGATTGCCCCGCCTCTTCCTGCTCCATCCGGCCAATCAGCTGAAAGCAGGCAGGTAGCACTGACTCTCTCTCTCTCTCTCTCTCTCTCTCTCACACACACACACACACTTCCGTAAGTCGCATTACACTCCGCACACATCTGAACCCTCTCATTAACACAGCAGATGAGGCTAAACTCACACTTAACAAGTTTCTCAAGATTTCTCACACACTGAGCAAAACTCAGAGCCAGTAATCTGAACAATGTTGGTTCTTATAGAAAACACTGATGATTTCCGTGCACATGCTCTGTTAAACCTGTTAGCTCTCTGTGTGTGTGTGTGTGTGTGTGTGTAGCTAGCAGGCTAATGACGGGTCAGTGATTGTACTTCCTGTCTCTGGAGAGTCCGTCTGCAGCCATGAGGCTGTTATTAAACCTTTAATGCACAGTCTGTGTCCAGAATTACAGTCAAAGCATTACATTTCCATCTGTCGATTATAGAGGAAACTAAATGTCACTCGCAGCATGTAGATACTGTAACATCATGAATTGGTGATTTGCATATCTGTGTTTTGTTGAGCATCATATTCGATACATCAGGCATTTATGGCTCATATAGTCTGATATAGTGAGAATATAGGGAAAAACACCTCAATTTAATTCAGAGACTCAAACTGAGCAAAAATATGCATTTTGGTGCAGATGCTGTTATAAATCAATGAGATCTTTATAACAGTATAGCATATAGTTACCTTAAAATGATCTAGATATCAGTGGTCAATCTATATCTCCAATAATCTGTCTCAGAAAGATGAGATTGAAATGATACTAACAAATAATGCAGTGTTTGAGAGCTGAAGAAATAAAGGCTCCTCAGAAGATGTGAGATGTTCTGGAGGTGAAGATCATTCCTCCGCTGAGGAACAGTGAAAGTAAAGCTTCTGGAAACAAACGCTCTTCAAAAGATCCTGAGGATCAGATTTGAGATGCACTGATTTTTCTAAAAAATGATTGATGGAGAATCAAGTAAAGCTATATTATTCTGACGTTTACTTGCTAAAAATCAGTAAAGATTTGACAGCAAAAAGACACGTGAAGCACAAGCTTCTGTACAACTAAACTAAAAGACCTTTTACATGCTAAAATAGTCTAAACTATCAATCAGACGACAGAAGGCATGGAGTAGATTGTGTGCAACAGGTTTATTATCAAAGTTGGGATCATGTTGATAAATTTTTTACTATGCAAAACTTATCACCATGTTGCAAGGATTTTGTGTGCATTGTGTTATTAGTCTTTTGTTTAAAGAGTTTCCTTCAGTGTGCATCTGTGGGATTTTTGTCACCTGTTTTCTAGTCCAGCAGGTGAAAATGGTGCGTCTGATCGCCCAGTTATTGCACACTTCTCAACAACAGCACACATGATTTGAGTAATCATTCACGTCTGGAGCGCGAACTCTTCAGGATGACACACACAGTCAAGTTTAATTAGAGTTTAGGTTTGTTCAAATCACTAACCTTCAGTCTAATTTACAGTAATAGCGATGCTTGACTTTGCAAGCACTGCTAATTATAACCGCTCAATCACGGCTAAACGCACACACACGATCATTGTCTGAAACGCAGCAGTATACTTTCCTGCAGCTCATACTGTGACCTTTGACCTTTGAACTCTCAGCAGTTGGGCAGGAAATAGAGCTTTGGTGAGTTATTGGTCATTGTTTGGGCAAAATTCCCTCACAATCGCACAAGAAGCGCATCTATCTTGACAAAGACAGGGAGGGTTTGACACACTGGAAGGAAGTACTAGTGTTTTTGTAGTGTATCAACTCCGTTTTTCTTCTCTAAAGTGTTGAAGTCTGAACTGAAGCCTTTAGGATGTTATTCTCTACTGATAATTCATCACAATAATGAGTATGTTTATCACCTAGTCAGTTGTTAATTTAAGCAAACGTAAACTCCTAACCTGAAGCAATAAATCATTTGTTGTTGGCAACAATGTAGTGCTTGTGTGTTTTGGTACAGACCTTCCTTTCAAATGGATGAATTTAAAAAGTGCATTTCATTGTTTGTCGATTTATACTGACTTTATATGTGTTGTGTTCTCTTAAAATGTCTTAGGAATTTGGTAAGAAGTTATTGAATGTGCAGACTTTCACTTTAACACACTCTCTCTCTCACAGGGGTCAGAAACAGTGCTGAATTGCATAAAGACAGGATTCAGTGTCTCCATGTGTGCTGCAGTAGGATTGCCATCTGCTGGCTCGTGGGATTTCTAAAGATACTGATAACTAAAGCTCTGTCTCTTTGTGTCTCTCAGGCTCGTCTGGCTCTTCAGAGAGGCGCTCAGGCTGTCATCTTTGACATCACAGATGATCCCGGTGCTGCTCAGGAGGTCAGTATGTGTGTGTCCCTTGTAATATTAGACCTTGGTAGCCATAGTTTCTGCCAGCTTAAAATCATAGTAAAAACTGGGTTTCCTCAATCAACCGTATTCATTTATATATATACTTCCGTTTTTTGCTTCTTCATTTCTATAATATTTATTTATGGTATCTAAACATTTAAAATAAATGAGACAGTAGCCACAATCACTATAATATTTAGAATATTTAAAATGAATATGAACTCTTCCAATCATTTTTTAGTGGTTTTTGGTTATTCTATGTTATTTTATAGATTATTATTGTATTTATGTGGTGTTTTTATATATTATATATTTTTTTGAAAGACACTTGCAGATAAAGCAATGATACATCACTAAATCTAAAAAATAAAACAGGATTCCTTCATCAGTTTTTTAAAAATATTTATTCTATTTTTATTTATTTGATTTGATTGATGAGTGATTTGATTGATTGATTTGAAGACTTGGAGACTCGAGGGAAGTTTTAAACCCCCTCAAATCAAAAAACATGGGATGTCATTCAGTCCATGTATTTTATTGTTTTTATTTTATTATTTATTGTATTGCTTTGTTTTTTTTTTTTTTTCATAAAAATATTATTTTAAAATATTTATTTTATATTAGTATCATATTTTAATTTTATTTTTGTAAGACAATTGCAGATAAAAGCAACTTATTGCAGTTTTAAAAATCACTCTAGTAACTAAAGTGTTTTGGCAGATTGTTACCATTGTGAATTTGAAGACATTTTGTTTCTAGGCCATGTAGATCAAAATATATTTCTTTCCATACATCCCATTTCGTATTTAGACACTTTGTCCTAAAGTTCTTTTGTTGTTGTTGCTTGTCTTTTACACACAGCTGCGTGATTCAGGTTTCTTGCCTCGTCCAGTGGTGCTGGTGAAGTCATCAGATGCAGAAGAACTGATGGGACTCGTCAATAAAAACGAAGAAGCCATGGTGTTCATAGACATCATGATGGAGACTCAAAAATGGGTGAGCAATCGTATCCACGTTTAATTGATATCTTTTAATTTCTAGGCTTTACTGTTTCAGTCTTCCTGCTGAAAACAACCGTTTAAACCAGCATGATTTTACATGGCTGGTAGTGTTGGGTCAGCTGACTGACCAGTATGTTTAGACCTAGTGTAAGTTTTGGGGTTGGAACTAGAAAATAGTTTAGAAATATGGTTATTTATTTATTTTTTGCCAAACAACATAATTGTCTGGAATTTCTTGGTGAGCTCAAACACATTCGTACATACATACATGAATTATTCCAACCATTACAAACAATGAAATACAGATGCATAAGTGCCAGAAGAGTTTAAAACATGGACCATCCTACAATAGGTACTGTTCAAAAAGCGTGCAGACTTCGTTTTAATTGCTCTAAGTCGTCTGCCTGAGGGTAAAGGAATAAAAAAAAGTGTCTGGCCGGATGTGTGGAATCTCTAAGAATTGTTAAGCCTTTTTTCTGCAAACGTGACACATAAATGTCATCAATGGAGGGCAGGGTTAGCACTGTTGGTTTAACAGGAATAATGTTGATCCAGTATTATCACACTCTTATGTGCCTGAAAATATTACCTAGTAGGGCTGGTCAACCAGTATGGTCCCTCTGGAGATGCTGGTTGGCCAAGATAGTCTTCTTGGTTAAGCTAGTTAATAGATGACAACATCTAAAAGGCAACATACAACATACATACATTAAAGAACTGTAACTGTGGCAGTATCCTGTTGAAGGTATACCTTTGTACCTTATTTACCCCTAAAGAGTGCATATTAATATATTAAAAGACCATTAGTTTCCAAAGTGTACATACTAGTGCCTTTAGAAATGGTGCTGCCTCAGTGACAGCTTTTGTAACCAACCATCCTGGTCTTTTCAGAGGGGATAGTTTCATTTGTGTCAAATATTTGCCTTAACTTAAAGTGTTTTGGGGATAGCACCTTCTGGCTGTTTATTGGGTTAAAATCCATTAGTTGGTGGTTTGAGGACTAATGGATTTTAAGCTTCACTCTTCGTATGTTGTGTACACAGCCTCACTATGATGTTGGCATCCTGTTGACTGTGGCTCTGGTTGTGTTGGCCATCATCATGATCTTTGCTCTACGCTTCCGCTGCAGGTCCAACAGAACCTGGGTAAGAAAACACAACACACATTATACCAGGAGTGGTCCTGAAGAGCCACAGTCCTGCAGAGTTTTGCTCCAGCCTTCATAAAAATTCACCTGCCTGTAGCTTTCTAGTAACCCTTGGACCTTGATTGGCTCGTTCAGGCGTGTTTGATTAGAGTTGGTTTGAAACTCTGCAGGACTGTGGTTCTCCAGGACTGAAGTTGGTCACCCTTGCATTATATACCAATGCAGTCTACATTTACTTTTAGTCTTGATTGTAACTTTTCCATTACATCATTGTACTCCTCTCTTGTTCTGCATGATCATAACTTATTGTTTTGACTTTTAAATTCACTCTAGAAATCTCATAATAATTTTTTCTCAACTCCCAGGACTCTGTGCACCAGCAGACCATGCGTGCCATCAGCAGGTTGGAAACGCACACATACAGCTCTCAGGGTTGCTCTGGCTCCCAGCATTCTCGTGGGGCTCCAGAGTCAAACAGCAGCTCAAATTCCAGCCCAATCTGTGCCATCTGTCTTGAGGAATTCGTGGATGGCCAGGTAGGAGACGAAAAGAACAAAAAACATTATATGACTTTGAAGAGGGGCGAGAGAAATCATCAAACCCAGACAGGGAAAGGACCACTTTTGTATTGAGGCACACCAATGGTACATTTAATATTACATTTTCTCTATCTTTGGCAGGAATTGAGAATCATCTCCTGTGCTCATGAGTTCCATAAGGAGTGTGTCGACCCCTGGCTCCTACAACACCGTACCTGCCCACTGTGCATGCACAACATCATGGGTAAACAGCCTCAGGGTACATATATATTTCTCCAATAACTTTTTTATAGAGCCTCCAAGGCAGCACTGTATTGAAATTCCTCTTATTTCTTTATCATATGCTTCCTAAATATGAACACATCCAGTTTAAAGAGATGCCCAAACCTGTGTGACTTTCTTCTGTGGAACACAAAACATAAAAGGGTCCAGTGTTGTTTGGACCCCAATGTTCTTCAAAATGTCTTTCAATGTTCTAAGGAAGAAGGTTATATAGGATTGGTAAGACCTGAAGCAGGATTTCATTTGTTTAGATCCAAAGCCTGAACGTACCCTGAACTCTAGTTCTTGATTTTCAAGAAGACTTGTTTTCAAGAACCAAATGTTTTCAAACTAAATTCACCATCTATCCTCCATTAGGTTCAGATCTGGCATCCCGTCAGCCCCAAAGAAGTCGAATGCCACCCCCTCCACCTGAGCACAGTCAAGCCTTCCTCCTTCCCCATCACTATTCGAACCAACACCCTTATCCCCAGCACCATGTTCCCTTTTCCCTGCAGCAGCATTACCCACGTAACCCCTCTGGACCTTTACCCCAATTGGGCCACTATGGCAACTCTCCCCCTCTTAATCCACGGACTCTCCGTTGCTTTCCCAGCAGACCATTGGGTGCTAGCTGTGCGTACCACTTGGCTCCGGATGCCCATCATGGACGTCCGCACAGGACAGGCGGGCCCGGGTGTCGGACCGGGGGGCATCACTATGCAGCCCCCCGAAGGTCGTGTCATCGGTGTCCCGGAGGACCTTTGCGGATGCATCATGTGGTATCGTCCGCAAACCATGCAACTCATCATCACCTGCCACATGGAGGAGGCTCGCACAGTCGCCAAGATGACGGCAGCTGCTCGGGAGGGAGTTACCATACGGAGCGTAGCGGTTACCTTGCAGATGGACCGGCCAGTGATTCCAGCTCGGGATCGTGCCACGGCTCGTCCAGCGACTCTGTATTGAACTGTACGGACATCAGCCTGCAGGGTGTCTATGGCAGCTGGTCCACTTTTCGTAGCTCGCTCAGCAGCGATTACGACCCGTTTGTCTACTGCGGACCGGGCAAAGCTCCACGCAGAGGGAGCATGGAGGCCACGCAAAGGCCTCGTTCCCTGGACTCGGTAGTGAACCGAACCGGGGGTGGAAGCGGCGGTGATGCCGGTGCCATTTGCCCGGAAGAACAGCAGCAACAGGTGGCTGTGTTCAGTCACGTTCACTATCACAGGCATAGACACCACTATTACGAGGATGGGGAACTCAGTCAAGGGCCCGGCCGATGCTCTGACGAGGATCAAGGGGCCACGTCCTCAGCCGCGGCAGCAAGCGGGCCTTGTCTCGTAACTAAAGACAAAGACTCCTCCGGGTGTCAGGTACAGCACCAGTCTTGCCACTGCCCCAAAACAGACCTCAGTTCAAGGAGGGTTGAGGATAGAGACCCAGACCCTGTTTCCTCCTCAGGTGCCTCCGTGATCCTTCCCTCTCCTCCTTTAACCTCTCCGTCCCCACCCTGTTGCCACAAAGGCCCAGGGTGGACGACCGGTCGGAAAGCAGCTGGCTGTCCATTGGAAGTGCCTTCGCCGGTTGTTCACTTCCATCAAAGCTTGGACCTTCAGGATGATTGTAGCATTCATATCCACTACGGACAGGGAGCGGGAACCTACTGCTGCACACCTCCGTCAGACATGGCCCCCACGCTACTGCCAGTGCCCCTGATCTTGGACTCGACGGGTATGACCGACTGGCCGTGCTGTAGTGGGGCACATGTGGTGTGGCAGAAGCAGGTGCAGCAGGCCCATTCAGAGCCTCAGCTCCTGGGACCCACTTCTGGAATGGACAGACCTCTGTGTAGGGCCCATCATGGCCCAGGGGACGAACTTCCCATGGACATCTGTCTGTACTGCCAAACTCTACACAATAGTCAGGGTGAGTATGTCTGACTCACTGCTGGAATGAGTCCTAAGGCTGATGATACACAGGGCAACTTTTTGAGCAATGTTGCTATCAACGGGCAAACAGGTGAGATACAGGGCCCACAACCGATCTAAAGTATCTAGATCGAAATTTGTTACCCATTCTCAGTGGGAAAGTGCCCAAGCAACATTGCTCAAAAAGTTGCCTGGCAAAATTGCTCAAAAAGTTGCCCCATGTATCATGAGTTGGATTTTTTAACTTATGGTTCCATCATGTGGCAGTCAGTTGTTTTTGGTGAAATGCCTGAAATAAGGTCTGTGATTACCACAGGCTCAAGATATTTTCACATTGTATTCTACCACATAATATACACCATTTTTACCACTCATGTTTTTTAAGCTTTTACGCATCTTTTCAAACAGGTAAACTTATCTACTCAATAGTCTACTTTTAGAGCCTTTTTGTGTTTATAGTCACATTCCCACAAACTACTCCAACTCCAACTTGTAGATTTTTAAGATTGAAAGAGGTGTCGGAAACTTAGTGATGGTGAAGTTGAAGTCATGCAACCTTGGTGTAGTTGATGTATATCCTAAATTTTAGCTTTTTTTTTTTAGAAAAATGCGTTAGAATCATAAACTTTTGTTTGTCACAAAGCTTATTTTTTTCAGTAGCCCAAAAGCCAATTGAAAAACCCTATTGTCTTTTCGTTGAGGGAACTAGGGTGATGGGGTTGGTGTATAAAATTCCCTATTGCTGGTTATAACCTGAATGTACAAAGCTGATCTTTACAAAGCTTTGAGTTTTACATGGAAACGTTTTTTTTCTTTTTCTTCACAGGGTCAGAGGAAGAGTCTGGTGTTTGAGAAAACTCTTCATCCAAAACTCCTCTCGCTGCTACACAAGAGCCGAAATGGACAAAACTCTTCGGCGATCTCTCGCTGTCTCTTTCGCTCACATGTTGCGTCTTCCGGATAATTCCAAATTCTTCTGCAATATCAAACTGAATTACTCAGAATCTCCAGACCTCAGATTTCATTCTCACAAAGAATTAAGCAGTCACTGACGATTAGATGGGTTTTCCAAAGTACTCTTCAGTAGTGACGCTCTGTTACTAGCACCTTTCTAATGTCCGGAACAAGTAATTCTTGGTACTTTACCCAATACGGTCCAAATGCGACTTTTCATAGACAAACAAGTGGTATTAATTCAGGCAGTTATCAAAGGATCTGGAAGATGCGCATGAGATGGAGTATGGTTTCTTCCTTTCCTTTGGTTTAAAACAGGATTCGATTAGTATCTTCTCTTGTAAACAAGTCTGAGAACTCCTTGGTGATCTTCATGAAAGCCCTTCAAGATTTAAACAAGTCTTTCCGTATTCCATTGAGCTTTAGACTTGGTGTATGTACTTTATGCAAGTACGTAGACGCTTCTATCTACACAAGCTTGGTTGTCGTGTTCTGAAATGAATTGATTCATAATGCTTGTCTTGTTCTACAGTCATTTTTCTCTTTCAGGTTAACTACTATCATAGCGGAATTCTGTTAACATAATATGAAGGTATCATTATACCTTGAAGACTGAAATACGAAGCATGTACAACGAAAACAAGAGCTTGCAATGCATCGGCTGTGCACTTACTTCTGTGTTTGCGTACTTGCATAAAGTATGTTTCATTAGTTCACTGAGCCTACTGGCTCATTTTTAACTATCTAGTCATTGCGGTGCTACCCGCCTCTTCCATTTAATTTCTAGCTTTTTAACTATGTGTTGGGCTACGTTCAAGCATCTGGCCTGGGTTTCCAGCACTACCTCAGATAACCAATCAGAAAGTCCTGTTAGCGAGACGGTACTTGTGCGTTAGCCTCTCGTTACCTCTGACAGATATTAACTCAGAGGAGCGATAGGGAGCTTTACTTTATATCATCTGTCCTTGGAAAGGAGCATTTCATTGAGGTTTCAGGTTTTGTTAATTCAGAAATGGCAGCTGTTATTTACAAATGTTTGTGTCTTCATTTATTAATTTTGCTCATCAAAACTGAATGAATTGACTGAATATATTTAGGGAAAGTTGTGAAGATTTTTTTGTTTTGTTTTGTTTCATTATTTTGGTCTGTTAAGCCTATAATGTGTTCGGGCTGAGAAGGACTACATTTCCCAGAATGCTTTCACCTCTTTGACTCTCATGTTCCCTTAAAGGGATGCGACATTTCATAGAAACCAACCAGCATACAAGCTTACCAAAAGTGCCTCTGTAATCCATGAAATGAACACTTCATGAAGTGTATACATACATTTATGTAGCCTGCTGTCATGTTCCTGGCAATACCAGCTGACACACAAAACTTGAGTTGACTCGATGCGTATTGCCTGCAAGCATAGTTATACTGTTACCCAGAAATCTCTGTTGTCATTTATTGTAAAATCCAAAGGAATGGTCTGGGTTCAAAACAAGCTAAAACAAGTGACATGCTGGAAGTAAACCCTTCCTTCAGTTTGTAAAAATATCTGATGCAGTTCTGAACCTGTACCATTACCTTAAGTAAAGAAAAGGAAACACTGGAAATCTTGCCATGACAAACACCTGAATGTTTTTTTTTTGTCAGTAAATGGTCAAACTGGTCAAAGGTCTTTATCCTTTGAACCACAAACATCTCCCATAAGTCTTTTTGGCTTCTTACCGTCACATGCTGATTTTCATCTAAATGAGGCTGAATCCTAAATGAAAATATATGCAAGACAAAATATAGTAAATCCCAGTGTAGGGTTTCCTCATACAGGGTTCCCACACCTTAAGACCAATGACTTTTCCAGTTGTTTTTGATTATCGTTAAAGACTTTTAAAGTCATTTTATAAAGATTACACTCAGAAAGAGAAACTTTCAGTCTATTAAAGATTTTAAAGCCGTGCATAATAGCAAGAAATTATGTCTGTATTGTTCATACGCTCTCTTTTCCACAGAAAATCAATGAAAACTGCCTTTTTTAATAGAGCTAAATCCCTTCAGAAATCAAGGGATATGCCAGTATATGTTCAATATTTTGTGTAAAAAAAAAAAAGAAAAAAAGACAAAACAGTTATAAGATAAAGTGTTGTATTTTATATATAATAGAACATTTCAATATGGTAATGTCACTAATATATTTATTTACTAATATATTTATCCATTTTTGTCCAGGTCTGAGAACATTTTTTAAAATGTTATTTTCTCACTTTTGGAATGATATTCTTTATGAAACGTACAGCTGCCGTCATAGATGTATAAACCTGGCATCATTCCGATTATATACAAATAAATTATTTTGAAATAAAAATACAGAGAATGTGGTGTTCATTTGTTTTTATTTAATATATAATTGTACACACACACACACACACGGGAAGTAATGATGAAAATTAAGGTCCCTGTTTTTATTTATTTATTTAATGTTTTAGTTATTTTATTATTTTGGATGTTTGTATTATGTATGGGTAGTTAATAGTAACTATTTTGTCATATCCAATAAATAAATACTTGAGTTAACTTAAAAAAATAATAAAGTAGCCACCTACAAAACATTTTTGACTTTTACCAACTTCAAAAGTTATTAATTTTTGAAAGTTATATTGGTTGTTCACCCAAACCCGATCAAACTTCCTCAGCAAGTATATTAAATGTTTATTGAAATTTAAATTAGTGGTTGAATAAACTACTATTCTAACTTTAACAAGAGACCAACATATTAAGACCAGCTCTGCACAGGCAAGAACCACTTAAATCTTCTGCAGAAAAATATTTTACGTTTTTTTTTCAGTCCCATTTGACTCTGAAAGTGGATGTAGCAGATGAACAAATAAGAAAACGATACAAATACATTATACAGTTCTTATATTAAATGTCTTTATTGTCATCCTGGACATTTTAATTGATGGTGTCATATTATTTCACTCCAGCATGAGGCTTGAGTAAATCATCTTAATGCAGTTGTGTGTGTTAGTAAGAGGCCTTCGGGACGCCCTGGCTCCTCGGTGTGAGAACCGTGAGGTTTCCTCTGGCATCCTGGTCTTTCTCGATGGCCTCGAACAGAGATTTGAAGTTTCCAGCTCCAAAACCCTAGTGGATAAGAAGACATGGCAGAGTGACAGGTTTAACTGGGTTCTTGTGATGAAAAAAAACGAGAATTAGCCCCAGATAACATCTGAGGTGTAGAATATACTTCACTGAGAAATTGCTAGTAAATTTCACGAATAATTACAAAGACACGGCAAGTAATATTGAAGTAAACGTCAAACTTTGAAGTAGAAAATCAGAAGTATTTTCCTGAAATATATATCAACTTTGAAATATAATTTTTTACACATTTACCTCACATTTTGTTACATATCTTCAACTTTGCTTTTCAAACCAGGAGAATTAAATGGCACAGAAAAAGTAACTAAGTTCCCCTTAATAATAAACATAATGAATACTAACATTGTTTTCAGCGATGTGCAACCTGTATATATCTGCTAACATCTCAAAAAATGTGTTTTAGAGCTTCATTGTCCTTTAACAACAAACCAGTCTTTGGATTTGATTTGTAAGTGTCGTTGGGTTCGATTTCTTGCTCTGTTTTACGTTTAAACACCACAGAGGAATTAAAGAGAGCCCCTTTAGTGCGATTCCAAATAGAAAGGTGCTTTATCTCTTAAATAAGAAGAACATATTCCATCACTCACAAATCTTTAAAAAGCCCCTAATAAAACTATGAGCCTGTTCAAACATGTTTTCTCAGAGCTCAGATTCAAACTCAGTACTGTAGTACTGGAGTACCATCCGAAAGACTATGATTGATCAAATATTTCATTCTGTATGCATTATTTATCATTTGCCTAATCCTGATACAATTCACTATAAATCACATACACATATAATATATAAAATAAAAATTAATAAAAAATAGATATATCAATATATATAAAAATACATATAATTCTGTCAACATATCGCGTCCAAAATAAAAGTTTTTGTTTTACATAATATATGTGTGTAATGTGGTGTAAAATAGAGATCGCTACAAACACATGCATGTATTTATTTAAGAAAAATATGTTGTTTATATATTTATATATAATATAAATTATATGAATATTTTTAAAAATATATACTGTTTGTGTGTGTATTTATATATCCATAATAAATAAACAGAGTACACATACATTATGTAAATACAAACTTTGTATTTGTGGATTGCCATAATCATTTACAGCATATATGCTCTAGATATATATTCACAAAGATGAGCAATATCACAGGAGTATCTGTGCAATATGGCCATATATCACTATTATCTATATCGTGCCAATATACAGCAAAATCTCACGGCTACGAGTGTGATATTGCGTTTATACAACAATTCGATGGCAAGAGTGTGTAAATGCATAAGAAACAACGAAGTGTGTGTTTAATTCAGAGATTTTTCCCGCAATTCTGACTTTTTTTTCCTACAATTCTGACTTTTTCCCCCCTTGCAGTTCTGACTTCTTTCCTCAGAATTGTGAGATATAAACTCACAACTGTGATTTATGAAGTCCAATTCTGAGGCGGAAAAAAGAGAGCCCATTTTCTTACAGTCGCAATTCAGAAAAAACAAAAAAAAAAAAAAAAGTCACAATACCTTTTTTTTAATTCAGAGGCGAAAACGGGCTTCCATATTAAGCCTGGATGAACGAGGTCAAACACAGACTCACAGAGTGGTTGGTCCTCTGGATGACCTCCAGGAAGAGCGTCGGTCTGTCCTGCACGGGTTTGGTGAAGATCTGTAGCAGGTATCCTTTATCGTCATAGTCTACTAAGATTTTTAACTCCTGCATTGGATAAAAGAATGAATGCATTCAAAAAATGCATTAGAAAAACCATTCAAATGTGTCCCAGAATGGACTGTCATATTGCTTTCTCTGACCTGCAGTGTTTTTAGGTCCTCCTTCACCTTGATCTTGGCCGTCTTGAGATTCTGCCGTAGGGTGTCGTAGTAATTATCGGGTGTGGACAGGAACTCCATCCCTCGAGCTCGGAGGTTCACAATCTGATTCATCAGGAAAGAGTTTCAGGTTTTGTATTTGACTTTATTGTAGTCTCAAATGACGACATATTGGTCAACTGTGTTAATATGTGAACCTGTTTCACTGAGACTATCGAGATCAGATGAGATGAGCTATTGCATCACTGTTAGATTAAGATCACGTTATTGATTTCATCTTCAGAGAAACCTTCGTCATCTGCATTAGTTCAGGATCTCTGGAAGCTTCTCTGATCTTCTGCTAACATTAGCAAGTCAAATATATAAGCAACAATATTAGCGGCCTAATCTACTTTCATTTCCTTTCATCCCAATTTATTACATTTAAATCGTGCTACTAAGTTTATATTCAGTGCCAATATCTTATCAGAGACTCTCATTGAAACTTTCGGCATCAAAGCAGTTTCACTAAGGTTTCCAGTACAAATGTATCATTGCTGAAAATTGAATTAAGTGCAAAATTATCTTGTTTTAATTTCAAAGCTGTATATTATCATAATACAATAATATTTTCATAACTGTTTTTTATGCACAGATTTAACTCGCCTGTTTGGCATTTCCCACCCAGAATTCCACATGGTGAAATTTAATACATTTCCCTCTCTCTGGCTGCAAAAGAAAAAAAAACTATTTCAACACTTTTTTTTATGTATATATATATATATATATACTATTATATAGTATACAATAAAAATCAATTAAAGAAAAAAAGTTATTGCACACACTATAAATAATAAATATTTAGAAATAAGACAATCATCTTTTTTTTCTATACTTTGAAATCATAAAGTCATGTTACCTTCTCTCCTCTGTCAGTGAAGTCTAAAAAGAGAACAGAGATCATAAATATGTGTTAAACATTTTGTTCTAAAAAACATTCAGAAGTCTCTCGAAGACTTTTGACCAGCTAATCTCACAGATTTGTATTGTTACTAAAAATGCTAATATAATTATTAACGGAATATCACATTTCTGCATCAGCACTGTAATTGAAAGAAAATTGCAGTTCATGATTTATCGTCTCATATGGAAGTGTAAAAGGATAGGTTAACATATATTGCCCTATATGATATTATCATATATTTTACCTATAAGGCGATGTATAATTTTATTATTTTTATATAATATTTGCACGTTCTCTGCAATGATGAAGATATAAGTATAAATCCTCAAATAATTTTTACATGTTTATATTTACTTACATAATATTAACATGTATTGACAGGATTTAGAATGAATAGACATGTACGTGTATGTCCAAAAATGTATTACACGTTATTACACATACATAAACATACATATTTGTATGGGCTAGATATGTTAATATGAACCTGTATAACAGACCGATGTTCTCATGTATTTTTATGTCAATCTGACGATATCTTTAATTGTTTAAGATTGATAAGGGGGGTTTGTATGTAGAATCTCCTTTAAATGCTATATTTGTATGAATACACAACACAGTTTGATGTTTGATTGGTGTGGTCTGATGGACAAAGATCTTCACGAAGCAACACATGGGGGTCGCACACACTCACCCTACACCGTCACTGCTCACATTTAATCACACACGAACACTCACTCCAACCCACCACACACACACACTCACTCACTCACTCACACACACACACTCACACACACACACACACACACACACACTCACACACCCACCCCCACACACACACCACACACACACTCCCCACACTCACACACCCCCACCTCACTCCCACACGACCCACACACACACCCACTCACACACACACATACACACACCTCTCACAACACACACCCCACACACACACACACAACACACACACACACACTACACACACACACACACACACACACACACACTGCCACATCACTCTCCCAGGGTGTTTGTAGTCAGTTTGTTCATTGGTTCCCCTTGATTAGTCTCCTCAGGTGTGTCTTATCTTGTTCAGCTTGTTAGCCCCCTGTGTGTATATATAGCCCTAGTTTGTCTTTAGTTCCTTTTGAGTTGTTGAATGAAGGCCTAATGGTTGTCTGTTTGCCAGTCATTCTGTTCTTTGTTCCCTTTGGGTTTTGGCTTATTGTTTTTCCATTAATACCTGCACATAGATCCTTGCCTCTGCCTGTTTTGCGCAGCTTCTCCACAACGTTACAGTTTTTCACTGGCGTGTCTCTTTGACTAGTGCATTTTTTGAGCCTGTATTTAGTATAAGTAAAATACTTAAGTACTGTTAAAATCAGATACTCTAAGACTTTTACTCAAGTTGTTTTGGAATTGGTGACTTGTAACATGTAGTGGAGTAATTTTCACTGTAAGGTATCTGTACTTTTACTCAAGTATGGTTTTTAGGTATTCTTTACACCTCTGACATACAGTATATATAGAATAAATGTACATTTATTATGGGATTTTGCAGTACTTTGACTTGTACGCTAGAGGGAGTCACTATATCATTACATATTTCACCATGATGAAGCTTCTAGAAACTCTTAACCAGGCATTGCATGTTTCTGACATGAAAATATGTTTTTTGTCATTGCCGTTTTAATACACAGAAGAGATTTACACTGAATCCCTCTGCAGTTTCATCAAAAACCCATGCAAGCAGGCTTCTCGAATTAGGAAAGCATGTTCTTCAGAAATGATCATCTGACTGGACAGTAATATGATATTACAAATAACATGAAGCAAATGAAGAAACCTGAGCTCATCTAACAGAACTGTTATCTAGAATATTGCCAAACATTTGCTGTTTTGACAGTTTTGCTTTATTGAAGACTGTCTGAATGGGAAGTCTCTGTGTTTTGACCTCGTCTGTAAGGACACTGAAAGACTGAACTGCCTTTGTCCCAGTTCACCATCATTTCGTCATGACGACTAATGCTTGAAAAACAGGTGAGAAGCCATATGACTGATAACAAGCCCAGAGATATTTAAGTAGCTGTGGGTGGGGCTACAGCCTGTCAATCAACAGCCAGCCTTCTGCACTACATTCAAGTTACGCTTCAATGAAACTATGTTTCTTAATTAAAAACATCTTGATCTAAAAGCTCAACAAAACTAAATGTATGGGAATATATTGGCAAATATAATGCAATATATTATACGTTTCCTTTTTCTTTTTTTGGGGGGGAAACTAGTGCTTATATTTTTCAACATACTGCAATATATGCATGGACCATCTATGATATCAATGATGACAAAAACTGCATTACATTTTTACATAATATAGCTTTATTAAACCACTCAATTAATTAATTTCACTTTCATGAGTTGGGTTTACATAAATCTGAATTTATAATCATAAACTTTTATATGAATTTATTGTTTGCATAGTTATGCATTTCATATGTGAAAATACGTGTGGTGGTATATACTTAAAACGTTATATTAAAATGTGAGGGGTTTTGGACAATTTGATGTCTTGGTAAAGCCATATATATATATATCACAATATTTTCCTCATAATTGTGCGTAATTTATATATTGCACATATTTTATCAATTTTATGTACAATTATTTATTATGAAGTGTATTGTTGAATATAAAGTTACATGCATTACGATTTATAAGTAATTATATTGTCATATATTTTTTGCAATTCCTTATATCGTATAAGCAATATATTATTCTGAATATTTTCTGTATGTTTTGTATATTCTGTATATTTTGCAGAAAATGATTTTCTGCCTCAATATTTGTGTCTTGTTTTCAAGTAAACATATCTAAACATCCTTAAATCAAGATACATTTACTTGAGATGCAAAGTGACTTAATATATGTCTTGTTTTCTGAAAAATCTATCAAAATGAAGTGAAGTTACGCTTAAAACAAGAACAAACATCTGCTAATGGGGTCAGAAAAAAAGGGAAAGCAAGATATTTCTGACCTTTTTTTTTTAATGTTGTAAGCAAAAACCCACATCATTTTTAATATTTCAGCAAGCAAGACTTAATCTCTTATGCATCTCATTAAATATCTCTTGATTTTAAAAATGGTTTGTACTGGAAAACAAGACAAAAGTTCTGAGTAACATCATTTTTTGCAGTGCCGATGAACATGAAGATCATCTGAATATAAAATATAAAGTATGTAAAGACTTTTGGAGCATTGGCTGCTGGACGGGGCAGGTGTACCATCGCTGACTGCTGAGTGCTGATGTCAGACGGCCAATCTGTGATTAAAGACGAAAGCCAGTGCAGAAATAGCCCAAGCTCTACGTGCACAGCTATAAAGACGTGTGAGCCAGGTTAGATCAGGATAGGTAAACCGCACGATACCGTATCAGCCGAACTTCATGTCTTAACGTTGTGTTAATGAGGCAGGTAATCAATGAGCTCTTGTCTTCTGATGTGTTTGCTCACTGTTAATGATCAGCTGGGCATGTCTAGAGAACAGAAGGACAGACTACAAGTGTACAGCATCATGTTTTATTATTCTTGCATTGCAAAGCAATTAAAATAAGCATCACTGATGCAGATTACATTTGAATTCCACTGAATTTAAATAATAACTAATATAATATATACACTGTAAAAAAATCTAAAGTTGAGAAAACATAAAAGTTTAAGGCAACCAGCTTCAGCAGATTTTTGAGTTTTCTCAACTTTTTGTTGTTTTCAGTTTATACAACAAAACTTTTTGTTGTATAAACTGAAAACAAGAAGTTGAGAAAATTAATACCTATAAATTAATAATTAATAAGTCGCTGGGGGATATTTGTAGCAATAGCCAATGATACATTGTATGGGTCAAAATTATAGATTTTTCTTTTATGCCAAAAATCATTAGGATATTAAGTAAAGATCATGTTCCATGAAGATATTTTGTAAACTTCCTACCGTAAATATATCAAAACTTAATGTTTGATTAGTAATATGCATTGCTAAGAACTTCATTTGAACAACTTTAAAGATGATTTTCTCAATATTTAGATTTTTTTGCACCCTCAGATTCCAGATTTTCAAATA
>JADLZN010003063.1:65000-187500 GCA_018155175.1 Sinocyclocheilus anophthalmus
CTTCCTGAATGTTGTATGTGGCTTTGTAAACTGGGTTAAGTTAGTTTTGTTTTCGATATTCCTCACACATCTGAATTGCTGGTGTTATGTAAGATGCCTATAGGACTTTTCTGTAGTACAGAAAAAACATATGCCATGCATGCATAGTAAAAATATTGATATCACATAGCATGTATGTATTATTTACAATTAATTAAATTTATAACACTTCTTGCAAGGACTATTCTTGGTTATTATTAATATTATTTGTGTATAGATATATAGATATATATATATTTCAAAATTGTATTCTTCCTATATATATCTTATATTATATTGTTATATATTGTTTATTTATTATTAATTATTATTACTTTTTACATCTAGCCACGAGCTTCTTTGTTATCTGGTTAAAATTGTTTAATTATTGTAAAAAAAAAATTTTTTTTTAATGTGCTAGAAATACATGCATGGTAAATATTGCCATTTTATAATTTCATTTTAATCAAAGGTCTGACTTCAAGCTTTGTTATATATCTGTAATATAATTATTTGTACTAGATATGAGAGTGAATTTGTTGAATTCATTGATGTTTCTAGTAGATGTCATACTAAAGTGCTTGCTTGACATCTGTTAATCACAACAGTCTCGTATGTGACATTTAAGCACTTTTTTTTGGTAAACACTCCGGTTAATGGTGTCTGCTGAATGCTTTCAGTGTAAATCCTTGTGTTTGCTGTGCCTTACCGGTGGATTTATTTGTCCTTCTTCAGTTACACATGAAACAGACAAGTTTGTGGCCTGCAGCTAATGGAACGCAGTTTGCAAAAGCGTTTTCATATAGAATAGTCGCTCCGGTTCTGTTTGATTATAATTTTGCGAGTTCTACCGGTGAGCACCAGTGATTGGCTCCTGTTCAAATCCCCCGGATCCCGTTCTCATTCCTCAGCCTGGGAAGCTCAGCGATCCGTCTCAGCGCTTTAGGTGAAATGTCTAATTGATGGCTCATGCTCATGTTACAGGTCAGACGGCTCTTTAAATAGCCTCATGACTACTCCTGCACCGCTCTGAATCTAGCTCCCTGTAGCCGTGACCGTATGTTTATGATCTCTTTAATAATAGTTTTAATGTAGCATTATCTCCTGTTAGAAAGCTTGACGTTCTAGTTATGAGTGCCATAGCTTATCTTGTGACTAAGTGGAAGGGAAGCAGTTGATCTTAAGCTGGTTAAGAAGTTTTGAAGATGTGTGTTTGTGGTGATAAAAGGGTTTTTTTTTTAATGACCGACAGATTCCTTTAAAAAGTGAATAAAGTGAGTGCCGTCAGAATGAGTCCAAACAGCTGATAAAAACATCACAATAATCCACAGCACTCCAGTCCATCAGTTAACATCTGGAGAAGCCAAAAGAAACAAACCCATCAAGACATTTTTAACTTCAAACTGTTGCTTCCAGTTATTATGTTCCATAATCCATAATATTGCTTCCTCCAGTGAAAACCTCCATCTCCTGTTGTCCTCTCACATCTAAATCCACCCATATTAACTGTTTTAGGTGCTTGATCTGTGCAGATTTCTCTCCTGATTCAGACCAGACGATGGTTTCGCTAAAGGAAGTGTTATTATGGATTATGAACACACTGGATATTTTAGCAGGAAGCAACGGTTTGAAGTTAAAACGTCTTTATGATGGATTTATTTCTTCCAAACATGCAGCTTTTGTCTTCTCAAGACATTAACTGATGGACTGGAGTGCTGTGGATTATTGTGATGTTTTTATCAGCTGTTTGGACTCTCATTCTGACGGCACCCATTCACTGCAGAGCATCCATTGCTGAGACACTGATGCAATGCTACATTTCTCCAAACCTGATGAAGAAACAAACTCAATCTACATCTTGGATGGCCTGAGAGGTGAGGACATTTTCAGTGAAATTTCATCTTAGGGTAAACTATTCCTTTAAGAGTCCCGGCACGTTTTGTACACAAACGTGAGCACGTCTCAGATGCTTGAGTGTAGGCCAGCGGGGTTGCTTCTTTATCGGATATTTTGAATACTTTTACCTCTCTGCTCCTGCACTTTGACATGTTGTGTTTGTGTGTAACTACTCCTTCATATCTCTGGAATGATAAGTAGAGCGAACTAGATGATGATTGATGAAACTCTTTCAGATTTGTGCATATTGAACTTTGACATGTAAGATAAGGGTTTACTATGCTAGAGCGAGATCAAATGCTTGTTTATATACTAGATGAGCTTGTTTATATATTCTATTGCGTTTTAGGGAACCTCAAAGCAGATTTCAGGAGAATTTAGAAGTGAAACTTTCTTTTCTTGGTATAGAGAAGTGATACTGATGTGACAAGCAGAGGAATTTAAATCCAATTCTGCCTAGAAACAAAAAAAACAACAGCTTTTAAAAGGGAAATTTGTAGCTATTTAAAAATTTTGAAACTAGTTTTTTTTTTATGTGTGTCATGCGATTGACAGCATGTGCGTAGCTTGGTGCTTCTGGATGAGTTTGTCAACCAACTCCAAGTCATTCTTGCCCTCTAATGGGGTCGATTTAGATGCCGTAATTTAATGTAAGAAAAATAATGAATAAAATATAAAATAATCTAATAATTAATATATAACAGATAATTGAATATCATATATTTTTCAAGTTGAAACCGAATACAAATTTAAAATAAAAACAAATTTCAAGTTTTCCTTTCTCTTTGGAGTGTTACAAGCTGTTCGTGCATAGATAAGATCCCTGAAGTTGCAAAGACTAAAGTCTCAATCCAAAAGAGATATTCTTTATCAAAGTTAAGACTCGTCCACGCCCTCCTAAAATGCCTCGTTTAAACACGCCCCCACATGTCTACGTCACTGTGTGGGAAGATTTGCATAATGCCGCCCAAATGTTCACGCAAAGAAAGAAGGCGTAACTTTGATCTCGCGGTAGTATTGTTGTTGCCGCCGCCATGTCGTGAAGCGCTGTGTGTTTCGTTGTGAAAGCAAAAAAACTACTTTGTTTGGTCTTCCAAAAGAGGACACAACGAGAAATCAGTGGTTAAGTTGTATTTACAACACTGTTCCAGAACACTTCAACCCAAATATTCAGATGTGTGCAGCGCATTTTACGGAGGACTGTTTCCTGAACCTGGGAGAGTAGACTACAATGCTGTGCACAAAGGTTGTTTCTATAAAGTGGGGCAATTCCAACTTTGCAAGGACAGTCTGGCAATCTGTCACAGCCTGTAAGTACGTTTTCATATTTAAAGAATTTGCCACTGATGATTCAAACACCAGTTTTGAGCAGTGGTGTTTGTCGTTTCTCCGATCACAGCATGGTTTTATGTTTACGCGGCCCGATGCAAAGCAACGCGTAAAAAGACAATATAAGTAATTATAATCAGTAATTATATCCCCACAGGATGCAACGAATGCCTCATTTATAATGGGTTTTCATGTTTTTGTCTCGTCGCTCCGGCCGGACACAGCATCACAGTATGGTGAGGGGTAAAACATTTATGCACGTTGAGGTATAGGCAATCCCACACGCACGGATAAGCTGGACAATCACGCAACCTCGCTTTTCAGACCGATGAGTTTTGTAAAAATCGACGGGTTTCAGAAAGACGGGGCATAGAGGAAAAACAATAATGCACAGTATGTGGAAAAACGTGTTTTTTAAACTTTAAACCACATAAACACATTTCATTACCACCAAATACACAAAATAATGTTATTATTAGCACGTAATTGCATATTAATCCTTTAATTGTTACAACATCTTAAACTAAAAGTAGGAGTATTTAAAGTTATTTTATTTTATTTTTATTTTGTCTGATAAAAGAAAAAAACATGAATTCTGAACAGTTAAATCAGACCCCGCCACATATAAGTTTGAACAGTCTGTCTAAAAAAAATCAGATCTTGTGAACAAATCCTAGTATATTCTGATGCCATGCATCTTTTCACTTATTTCATTCTCTGCCAGGAGAAAATCCAATGTGCAGTTGGTAGCGCATCTCTCCTCAACAAATTGAAAAGATATGATTTATCATTAATATCATAGTTTTTAATGTATTTATATTGGCCGTGCTGTGGTTATTAATTCCCTCTCACCAATTTGTGCTCATAAGATCAGCACAGATGCAGTTTTCATCTGAAGGGAAATAAATGAGATCAGATTGTCATCTATGCTAAACACAGGCTCACCAAATCCAATTGTCCCAGACAGATGATTTCAGTGTATTGAATTTGCTCCGTTGATGACGACAGTGTTTGTATGTGTTTTGAGTTGAGATTCAGCTTGATGAGTGTCTAGAGGTCAGCGAGATCATGGACGGGTCGACCTGAGTTCGAGTTCACCGTCCCCTTCGTTTTGACCTGGAAACAGATTCTAGATTGTATCTAGTGTTTTTCTCATGGAGGATTTTGATGTCGGTTTTGCTATGTTTGGAGCGTGTGCAGCGCTGTGTGGAAGTTGGTTGTAGTTTTCTCCATTCCGCAGGCCTGGCCACTGGATAAAGGTATCAGCAGGAATAAAACAGCTTTGTTTTGTTGCCAAATGTTCTCAGTGATTGAGCTAAAGCACAGACTGTTCAAGCAACTCGACATTTTTTCTAGAGTTCGTCCTGAACTCCACAGCCTCTTACAGTTCCACCTTCCTGCAGTAGTTTACTACAGTAGACCTGTGCAGTAGTACGTTCTTTAACAATATATTGAGGACACACACAAACAGTTTCATAATCTGTTGTTGTATATTTATGTTAGTTACACTCTTAGAAATAAAGATTCCTAAAGGCGGTTTTCACAGCAATGCCATAGAAGAACCAGTTTTGGTTCCCCAAAGAACCTTTCAGTGATCTTAGGGTGAAGAACATTTTAATAATCTAAAGAACCTTTTTCCACTGTAAAGTAGGGTTGTGACGGTGAGGAAATTTTCCCACCAGTTAATTGACGTGTGACGACACCGGTAATACCGGAATCACCGCGGGGGTGTTCCCTCTTTTCCTCGCTTTCCTTCACTTTTAAATAGCTTGTAAAAGCTGTGTGCGCAGTTTACTTTCACTTTCAAATAGCGGCAATTCGGCGTAAAGCAATTGTTTATTTTTAGTTCGTTGAATTCACTCTTTCCCCCTTTCCTTGCTTTATATCTTAAAACGTGCAGTCACATTTCTAATTTCACTTTAGAATTAGCGGCAGTTCTTCGAGCGTCAATGGCTTGAAGCAACAACGACAAATCCAAGTCTAACTACTTTAGCCTTAATAAAACATAGAACTTTCATTAACAAAACAAATAAAAATACATCATGCTATAGGGCAGGCTATGCCTAAAATAAAATAACAAATAACTTACATAAATTTTAAATAGGTATACAAAACTGGAAATAGGCTAAGTAAACATGTATAATATATAACCAAATAAATAAGAAAGGTAGAACGTTTATTAGCAAAACAAGTAAGAAAGCTTGGAGGCACGGCATATACCTTGAATGTCAAATAAAATAAATGACAAAGTTTAAATAAAGTAAAATCAGCAAACAATGTGGAACCAATTAAATAAGAACAAATTTAAAAAAACCTCCAAAATCAGATAAACGGAAAAGGTCAACAGGCTTTTCAAAATCAAAGATACTGCCAAACAGGCGGTTTTGCATTTCGTTTCGAAACTAAATCATCCGCGATTGTCTTGTCTGTCTCGCCTCACTCTTCTCGTCAGTCAGCTCGACTCTCTCTCCTCACTGGAGAAATGAAATCTGATCTGTGATGCGACTGTGTACGGCACGCTGCATTGAGCAGCCGCGTTCAGTTTTTAATTGTAGTGTCTGTTTTTTTACTGAACTAAATTATTTTTATTACTATAAAAAATCTAAACGACGGTGGGGGTCGGTGCCGCGGTGGGCAAGTGATGTAACCGTGTTGCGGCTTAATAACCGTCAACATCTTGCGGCAAGCCTACTGTAAAGAACCTTTTGTGGAATGAAAAGGTTCCATGGTAGTTAAAGGTTCTTTGCGGAACCATTGATGTCAGTTTTTAAAGAACTTCTTTAAGTGTGTAGCAATAGTACAATAAAAAATGAAATGAATTCTGGAAGCAACATGTTGTTTTTATAACAGAGGTCCCCAGATTTTTTTACTACAAAGTGTCAAAAATCGAGCCTGATTGAGTGTTATGTATATTTAGTTGCATTGTAAATAAGTCACAGCAACTTTGGCCACATCTTTGTATTGCATTTCATATTTTTCTTACACAATATAAAGGGCTTTCTATGCATTCAAATGTAATAGCAGCCTAAATTTTGGGCATTAGGGTTTTGTGGATTTATATTTTGGGGTATTACGTCACATTTCTATCTACCAATATATCATTAGAGTTGTTGAGTGATTTCTGAAGTGCATCTAGAATAGTTCAGACACAGTGTGTGTTGTGTGAAGTCAGATAAGGACTGGCGTGTTTGGACCTGTGCGGGTGCAGCTGTGGGAATGCGGATCTCTTCATTTACACTAAGGCTTTGCTGTTCTGGAGGTGTGTGGCAACTGCTCGGGTTCAGATGCACAGTTACTCCTGATGCGAGGCTCAGAATAACCAAAAGAATCAGTCTTATAAACATATTGTTCTCTGTGTTCAAATATTGGCACCAAATAAAGTTTTCCAAGTGCTGCAGAAACTGTACTGGTCCCACTTGGGGGAAAGTTCATGGAGGCTAAACATAGAAAACACACTTTCACTTTCTTTTCACTTCCTCCATCACACCTCACAGGTGAGACGCTCACGGAAGTCCTGTCGTAAAGCGTTTGCTCGGTGACCGCAGCGTGTGTTACTGCCATAAAAGGCGTTTTGTGTCATGTTTAAAGGAGGCGTGTTTGGAAGCTTGGAAACTATGGGGAAGTTTGTGTGTAACATGGTTAGATAACAAGTGCAATAAATGCTGATATAGAATATTTATGTTCATATTATCATTGATTCATAAATATAAGTGGTGTGAGGGTCTTTTAGCTTTGTCGGCTTTCTGCATGTTAGTCTTTAATGTATAAACAGCCATCCTGCAACAAATGGAAAGATCAGGAAAAAATGTGGATTCTAGATTGAAATGGCAACAGTTGTTGGCTTGTAATCCAAAGAGAAAAGGACTTTTCGAATTAAAGTATTCATTTGTTTTTTTTATTTGCCAATTTTAAAAATATAGAGCTTTGGTTCGCATAAAGTGTACAATTAATAATTAATTAAATGAATACATTTTAATTTTAATGGATCATATAGCCTACTCTGTTCATCTGGTTTCTTGAGTCCAATATAACTGGAGTGTAATTGTTATAAATATGTATTTTTTCCCCCAATATACATTAATAATAAAGAGTGTGTTCTCATACATTGTACAATTTTTTTTGAAGTTTGAGTATGTTTTACAAGAAAATGGTATTTCAGTTTTTCTATAGTATTATTGGCACAATAATGTACAATAAAATCATAGGCACAGTCCAGCACCACATCAGATGTTTAAAAAGGTGGTCTACTCATTCATTTAATTTGATTAAAAAAAACCTGGGCAAAAAGCTGTGTGTGTATACATGTGTGTAATTATGTATATAATTCACATTTTTGCCTAGTTGTAATAATTTTATAAAAAATTTTTATATCAAATTTTTGCCCAGTTGTAATAATATTATTTTTTTTTTATCATCAGCTTAAATGAATGAGTAAATGACCTTTTATTAACAAATGGCTTAGGCTTTCGCTTGCAGTTTTTTCCAGGTCATTCCAGACAGTGCAGTGTAAACACACGGACAGCAGCAGGGTCTCAGGAGGGGTCTGCAGACTCTATTGTGAAATGTATCGCGTTTGGGGGCGTTACATGCAAACAAAACACAGCGAGCGTTTCTTTGCTATGTGCTCTACTGATACAGATGCTCGTGGACGCACATGCGTTGAAAGTTTGTTTAGTACCCAGAGCGATGCGATGGAAACGCGCGTGCTATGCCTCTGCTGAGACACGCACAAGAACAGCGTGCTCACGTACAACACGCCCCGAGGCTCCTCCCACTTCGCGCGGTTTGTGTGTGAGCGTGGATAGGTGTGGTCGTGGCGTGAAGCGCGCAGGAGTTTGTGTCCACGCTCAGGTAAGAGCTCAACTTCTTTAAGAATGAGTATAGAGTGTGTGTTCAGTTATCGCACCTCATATACATGAGCGTTTCATTCACTGACACGCTGCTGCGCGCGAGTGGAACGTTGCGCTCGTTACATTTGTAGCGCTTTCGGAAGTTTAGAACCTTCGGCAACTGTTACAGTGTGGCTTCAGACGCGAGTGAAACAGCGTCTCGTCTCTTTTTAAATGCCATACGATGGAGTATGAGAGGTATTTCTGATATCTTTGACGTGTCTCGTGAGAGTTTGTGCTGAGTGAGTGTTCAGAGGGTGTGTTTCAAATGAATCTGCAGAAGCCTTGCATTGTGGGTAAAGGCTGTCCTCTTGCGTTCAGGTAGAGCTGTCGTGTTTGAAGCGAAACTCTCAGAAAAGAAAAGCTGTCAGCTGGCTTTTTCGAAAGGTACACTTTTGTACCTTATTTACCCCTTAAGAGTGCATATTAGTACTTTAAAAGTACATAGTAACCAATTGGTACAGATTAGACCCTTTTGAAACGGTACAAAAGTGACATCCGCGGTACCTTTTTTCAGAGTGTGTATAAGAATGAACTTTTAATTGATCTCAAGCTCAACAATAAGTTTTTTTTACTCGTCTTGACTCTTGCCAGTAGATCATGTTTTTCTTGCCCAGCCATTTAATTTTCAAATAGTTTAGATTACTGTATGTTTACATGTATTACATCGTTCTGCATTAAAATCCACCATACTGTATATTTAAAGACAATTTACATATTGATATACATGTACGTATGTGAACATGTATGTAGTAGTGTGCATATACACATACATACATTGCTGAAAAATATAATAGATAAAATAAAAACACATACATTTAAATTATACCATATTTATATACATATGTGTGCATCTCTAGTAAATGTGTATTTGTATATAAATTATTATATCATTTTATTGTACTTATACAGTACAATTTTTCTATATACATACATATACATATGAACTGTGCCTTTGTTTGAATTTGTTTACAAAACTTTCATTGTAACTTTTTTTTAGTGGACGTTTTGTTAGGAAACCCAGTCAACAAGTGTGCGCACACATGGTTGGTGATCTGTGTGTTTCCCATGAGCTCTTGGATCCTGTGGCTTTTCCTTTTCCTGTAAATCAAAAATTCATCCTATTAGTCAGCTTGTAGCCGGAAATCAAGGTCTTCTCGGTGGGTGAGAGCAGCGCGGGGTGAGGAGGAACTCCATGGGTGTGTTCATGAGCGATACAAACACCGTGCTTTACACGGGCTAATTAAACCTCTGTGAGTGTGTGTGTGTGTGTGTGTGTGTTTGACACCTGACAGTGACAGACTGCACTGATAACCTGTGCATGTTCGGATCTGTTTGCTCAACTATGTCTTAGACTCAACATTTTACTATCAAATTTTGCAAGTATTTGGACTCTGAGCAGGAAAAACACAAATGCTGAACATTCCAGAGAAAGAGTTGATCTGAGCAGAACTGAACACTAATATCACTTACTGTACAACACTGATGTGTGTCCTTGCTGCTTGCATGAGCAATAACAGAAATAAGATACGTGCACATAACACTAGGGGATGTGCAAAGCTACATATTTTTGAGGTCAACTTTTCGGCTGACTGGACTGGTCTTCAGAAAGCCCAGCAGAATTTTTTTTGTGTTCACCAATGGACACCATTTGTAGGGAGCATTCACAAAAGCGGTTTTTTTTTTTTTTTTTTTTTTTCAAGTCGCATATTTTGCTGCCTTTTTTACATGTATTTTGTCATCCTGCTGCAAAATGTGTGTGTACATATACATACATGCATACACACTTACAAACAACACTGTTCAAAAGTTTGGGATCGGTAAGATTTTATTATACTTTTCTGCTCATTAAGGATGCATTTATTTAAGCAAAAAATACAGGAAAAAAACTGTAATTGTGTGAGATGTTTTACAGTTTAAAATTATGCTTTTCTGTTTTAATATACTTTAAAATATAATTTATTTTTGTGATGCAAAGCTGGATTTTCAGCGTCATCACCCGAGTCTTCAGTGTCACATGATCTTTCAGAAATCAATCTAATATGCTGATTTATCGTCAATGTTGAAACAGTTTTTGCCACTTAATATTTTTTTGGAACCTGTGATACTTCTTTCAGGATTCTTTTATGCATAAAAGGTTTGAGGTCAGTACTTTTTTAGTTTGAAAGAAATGAATGCTCTTATTCAGCAAGGATGTGTTAAATTGATAAAAAAAGGGAGGGTAAAGACTTAAATATTGTTACAAAAGATTTCAATTTTTAATAGACTTGACATTGAATTTGTTCCCCATCTGACCTCACTGATGCTTATGTGTTGAATGGTTTAAGTTTAATGAACAGTTGTCATCACTACATTTTGACATTGTCTGATTTCTGATCTGTTTTCTTGCAGATTGTGTGTCTCGTGAGCCGTCACGGAGTTGAGAGACGCGGTGAGGAGAGCTATAGCCGAGACTAAATCACAGCACTTCTTCTGAGAAAATGGTGAGTCTGGGGGTTGTTAGAATGTGTCACAGTGCAATAACTTGCTTTTTCTTTTGATTTGGGTTCGAAATATGACATTTTAGAACTGTTTTTGTGAGATTCAGGCAACCTTTTATCATTTCCTGTACTTTTGCTGACCGAGGGTCACCTGAGGATAACCGACGGTTTATTTGGTTAGATACATTTTGTGTGCTTCAAATCTAATAATCCACCCTGAGTGTATGGCGTGTGTTCAGCGCTGTGGTCTCTGCAGCCCGAGCTGCTCTTTGGCTCAGTGCATGCTAAAGAAATGCCCTCCGGCTGGAAGAGCAAGCCAAGACGACATCTATCACCTTTATGAAACAATCCTTTCATTATTGGCATATCAGAGACTGATGCGTGTTTGTCTTTAGATCACATGTTGTGCTTTGTGTGTTTGTCGTGACCCCATGTTGTTCTTAACCGTCATGATGGTTTGCATTCCGCTGTCTTCCTGTTTTTCACTTTCTGCTCTTCCAGAGTGGATTTTCCCAATAAAACTACTTTGCAGGGGTGAACAGATGTTGGGAAGATCCTTGATGTTTGCATGCCTATGTTTTAAGAAAGCTCAGGCAATGCTGATGCCTCTTAAACGCTGACGGATGCATTGAAACCCTTTTGCTGCAAAATTCCAGTTTGAGGTTAATCGTCTGACCTGTTGAGCAAAGGTTGAGTCTTTTAGACTGACTTTCTACTGCAGTTCCCAAAATGTTTAGGCTTAATGAACAATCATCTATAGCTTAGCAGTGTCAGCATTAGAGGAATCTAGACTGTGTTTGGCTGTAGTTTTAGTATGTTTTGACATAATCCGAGATTCTGCACACTGTAAAAAATGACTGAATTTAACGATAAAAGACTGTATAAATGCTACAGTAAAAACCTGTTAAATGGTTAACAGTAAATTCCCCTACTATATACGGTGAAAAACTGTATGGGACATTGCATGTAATTTTACGGAAGTATACCGTTTTTGGAAGTGAAAAATATTGTAGAATTTACAGTGAATAACCGTAAATTGACATTCTCAGAATTCCCTGCGTTACATTTCAAATGTAATGTTTTTTGCTGAAATAATATATGTTTCTTCTTATTTTTTCTTATCAGTTTTGTATACTAGGGTTGTATGTTACACCTAATGTTGTTAATTAATGTTTATTGCATTATTCAGTTTCATGTGTGTTACCATGATAAGGTTTAGTGTTTGTGTGAATGACACCGTGCACCTTCAATATATGTTAATATTTAAAAGCTGCTTGAGATGGGCTTTGATTCATCATGTGACTCTCATCACCACCTGCATTTGGTGGTTATCAGGGTATTACAAAGGTGCAAAACAGATTTCAGTATTTCAATAAGGTTGGTATATTAACATTACATCAGTTAAAGAAATACGGTATTTTATTGTGAATTTAAGTCTGTAAAACCTAAAATGTTGCTACCTTATTTTTTACGGTAAAATTCCGGCAACCACAGCTGCTGTTTTTTTACCGTAAATGTTACAGAATTTTTTTACAGTGCAGGTCTTAAAAAGTCTCCTATTTACAAATGAAGGCCTTAAGCAGAGAGGCAGAAAGTCTTAAATTCATAGTCGTGGCATAGTAATGTAACAAAAAAAAAAGATTTTCTTACTCAGTATTTTTGTTTTGTTTTCTAGCACAAATATCTAAACCTCCTTAAATCAAGATGCATTTACTTGAAAAGCAAAAATTACATCAGATAGATATAAATGATATAAATATGTGTTATACTGAGAGCAAGAGCGATCTGTCAGTGAGGTATAAACACTTTTCTTTGAATTAAGTTGATTTTTCTGAGCCCATTGGCAGATGTTTGTTCTTGTTTTAATCATAAACTCATTTCATTTTGATCAGTTTATCAGAAAGTATCGTTAACTAAATCTAAAACCATAAAAAGTCACATTAGATAAAATTAGCATCAACTAAAGTAATATAAATTACAAAAATTTAATTATTTCATTATAACTAGTTGCCAAGGCACAAATTTGTTTAGCTTAACGTGAAGTACTAAAATAACTAAAGCAAATAAAAAAATTAAATAAAAACTATATAGACATAAAAAAAAAGAAAAACCTAACAAAAATGACAAAAAACTTAGATAGAAATATATTATCGAAAAGTAAACGCAATCTATTTCAAAATATTAGCAAAAACTATAATTGTATACATGTGATACTAAAATAACACTGGTGCATTTATTAGTTAAATATAAAAATGTCAAAACTAAATGACTGCAACTTTAAAATTGAAGGTTGATTCATGTGATCAGAATGATTTTATAATCCGTTTTAGAACCAGTTTTTCCAACAGTTCCGTCTTGTAGTTAATGCATGTTTTTTGTGCTGCTGACTTGAGCATCGTTCACACTTTACTGAGTGTGAGAGCAGCGGAGTGTGAAGCCGTGGGTTTTCCATGATGATGTGTCGCTCTGAGCAAATGAACGCGTCCCTCGACACTCATTAAACACTTAGCGCTCTCCATAAACAAAGCACAGCCTGTGCCTCGTCCTCCTCAGCACCGTTCGTAAACCTCGTAAGAGTAAATCAACCACTGCCGGGTCAGTTGCTCAGAAACTCTTCACAGAAACCATCTTATCATCTCCTTAAAGAGTCTTAAAGTTGCTCATACGAAATCTTAAATAGAGTAACAAAAGTCTTTATTTTTTTAAGAGGTCTTGAATTTGAGGATGAAAAAATAGTCAAAGTGGTACAGATTTTTGGACAAAGTTGAAAAGGCTGTAATTCAATTAAATGCATGCGAGCTCTGCACGTTTCGAAGTCAAAACATGGCACTGTTGCACATTTAACAGTTTGCTATTAGTGAATATTGTGTGATTGCTTATGAGGCACCTTTGATGAATAGATAATGTTTACATTGTGTTTTTTTTATGTTATAATATGTTTTAGATGGTCGTAAGATGTGTATATTATCTCTCTTATCTTTCTGAATGAGCAGCTGGAAGTTTCAGGCTTGTTTATGATTAAAAGCCCCTCTATACATTATACACTTTTTGTTTTTGGTGGTTATTATTAGTATGTTCTGTAGTGGCATGTGAAATTTATTTTGTGTGCGGAAAACGGTCTTTAAAGAGTTACGTTAGTTTTCAGAAGCGCTGTGATAAGTAATTGGTGTGTGATTGGATGGGAACTGAAGGCCAGTGTTCTGGTCGAGTTGACGCAGTCAATGCTTCTCACTGGCCCGTTGCGGCCCAGTGCGGCTCTTATTGTGTAGCGTCTTTAATTGTCTGGGGAGCAAAGTGCCTGCAGAATGTTCCTGTGAAGATGTTCTGAATGTGATCATTTGGGCTGTTCCTCTTATTGGTTGTTCTCTTGAGACTCATATTTGGTAAAGCAACTTCTGTTTTTGTTGTTGTAAGAGCGTTTCTACAGTCTCCTGGGAGTTTTCTGTCATAGAAATTGTGGTTTGCATGTTTCCATTCTTATGCATTCAGAATCTGAGCTGATATGTGACCTTGGACCACAAAACCAGTCATAAGGGTACATTTTTTTTTTTCCATCTGAAAGCTGAATAAATAAGCTCTCCATTGATGTATGGTTTGAGATACAACTATTTGAAAATCTGGAATCTGAGGGTGCAAAAAAAAAAATCCCTTAAATTTGTCTAAATTAAGTCCTTAGCAATGCATATTACTAATCAAAAATTAAGTCTTGATATATTTACAGTAGGAAATGTACAAAATATCTTCATGGAACATGATCTTTACTTAATATCCTAATGATTTTTGGCATCAAAGAAAAATACAATATATTGTTGACTATTGCTACAAATATTTTTTGTAAATATTCACGTAATTATCAGTATTGTGGCATTTTCGTAATGTTCTTAATTATGATTTCACTCCTTTCAGTGTGAGTTTGAATTGAATTGGCCATGACACACAGGAAGTTGAATATAATTTGAATTGGATTGACAGGAAGATGGTTTTATTGACTAGAAAATGTACTAGGCCAGCACAATTACCAAAGTTGTTCTGTTTTGGTTTTTTGTCTTGTAAACCTGGTCTTCTTTTTTGGCTCATTTTTTGGACATCAATACACATCAGTTATTTTAGTTTTATTGTTGTTATTATTATTACTATTATTTTAGTTTTTATTAATATTTTGAATTGGCTTTTTATATTTTCAGATTTAAAAAAAAATCGAATTATATTGTAGGTTTTAATACATTTGTATGTGCTTTTGTATTTTTTCATTTTTGAAATGCATATTTGAATTATAATTCTGCATCTTTTTCCAAAGTCATTTATTTCAAGTTCAGTTCAGATTTGGAAAAAGCCCTTCTTCAGTGCAGTTCAGTTTAGTTCAGCTCAGTTGTGAGGTGAGTTTTCCAGCAGGTGTGTCTGTGTGTCTCTACATTCATTCACACACACACACACACACACACACACACCCAGAAAACAATCGATTTACACATTCTGTTCCTGTTCGGTCATATTTCGTTCCCTTTCACTCACAGATGACAATGAGGATCTTTTTACCTTGTTTTTGTCTGTGAATAATGGGCCGTGTGAAGGTAGGGCCGAACACTGTCCTGCATGATGTCAGGCTCTGAGCTCACCTGTATCCATCCTCCATATAAAAACATCTACGGGTTCAGTTTCAGTGCTAAAAAATGGGCTGAGCTGTTTTATGGCTCAAGGAGCTTCAGGCAAACACTTGAAGACTCGATTAAGGTCTCTGCACACGGAGTCCGAATTTTACGTCCGAAATTTTCGCACGTTGAAAAATAAATTCGACCTCACGTTGTGCCAATCACGTTTACACACTGCCTCCGAAACTTTCGTCCGTCATAAAAAAAATTCGGACCAGGTTCGATTTTCTGCGTTTTCGCATCCGTAGCAAGCATTTTGATAGGAAAGGATGACGAATACGAAAAAAACCGGAAAAATGCATATGAAAATTTCGGACCGGGGGAGACCTTGCAGTGAAATCAGCAAATTTAGATCTTCATGAATCGTTCGTTAAATAGCCAACAATTAAAGTTTTCAAGAAAGTATTGCAAGAGGTATATATTTACTATATCTTTATAAAAACAATAAAAATATAATTATAGTATCTTTTCTTTGTTTTTATGTTTTCTATCTTTGTGTATATTTTGGATACATTTAAAATGTTTTAATTCTTACTATAAAAATGTAAAATTAATAGGACTTTCTTTATTGACCTATATATATATATGTATGTGTGTGTGTATATAATTACATAAATTCTATAAATTAAATACATTTTATTGTTTTTTTATATATGCAAATATAAATGTTATGTTAATGTTATGTTTCTTAGTTTTTTTTATTGTTTGCATTTGTTTATATATAGAATAGAAATTTCTCTACATATAGTTGTTTGTTTCTCTCTTTCTGCTCGCGTAGAGTCATTAAGTACAGTAATGATCTGGTGCTTGTCTACTTAATTTATCATTATGTATTAGCCAGTGTTGGACATGACTCAATGTTTGATGTTGTTGTATATTGATGAATGGTTATGACAGTGGTCGTGTACTGTAGACTAATGTGTTCTGATGGCTCATGCAGTTAAACAGAGTGAGTTGTTTGTGGTGTTGTTGTAGGCTTTCCTTCTTTATGGCCCTGTGTCATGCATTTGTGTGACGTGCACAGCTGGTTTCAGGGGAGCGACGTGTGTGTGTGTGAGAGAGACGTGAGGTGTGTGTGTTGTGCTGAAGGGGGTGGTTAGTCTGTGGCAGGGTGTCCTCCTTTTCTAAAAAATATAGGTGTCTTGGGAGTCATAAAACCACGTCTGCAGTGAATCACATTGCCGTGTTCTCTATGAACACACTTCTAAAGGTGCAACTACAATTTCCCAAAAAAAAGAAAAAAAAAGTCTTTATAAGTATTTATGGACAATGAAAATGGCTTAATTAATAAAAAGATCTGCGTAAACTTTTGACATTGTATTAAAGAGGTCATGAATTGATAAATCAAAATTGCCTTGATCTTTTGACACGTAAGGGGTCATTTGGGGGTCATACCATAAAAACATCCTGTAAGTTTCAGAACTCCAAACTTTCCTCTTAATCTAATAACGGCTTATATTGAAGCACGGCTAAAGAGCTCTTGGAATGTGTCACTTATGACGACATAGTGCGATGAAAGCCCGCCTCTGCAGTTCAAATAAAAACTTTATTTTTTAATAATAAGTTCAGATGCCGTCAGTAAGAAATCCAGTCGTTTGTTTGCTTATTTACCAGATTTGTTTGTTTAACAAAGCACAATGTCCAACAGGTTTTCAGAAAAGTTGAAAACTAAAAGACGATGCTGTGTCGACTGTTGGATTCGACAGCAATGTCTCGACACAACTGTGAGTAACTGTTTTTATCATGTCTCACTAGGGCTGTCAAAAAATTTTCGAATATTTGTCGAATTTGAAATAAAAACCCACATTCGAATGCAAAAGCGCTGCATTCGGATTTTAGTTGTGCTTTAAGGAGGCAGCCTTATCAGTGGCGCACGAGATGCGATGACGATGTAAGTGCCATTGCATTATAATGTTTTTGTTAGCAAATCCAGTTGAAGCCACTAGATGTGGCACTGCTACGTTGTTCATTCAAAATATTACGAAAAAAGAGAGCATCAATGCGGGGAAGATCTTGTTTACATCAAAACTGAAACCAAGCCGTTCACACAGAACGCATATTTCACACATTTTCTAGAGGGACATCTATCACCATTGCACTCGCATCTTGCACAAAAAGAAGCCGCATGTTTAGAAAGCCATGAAAAATTAATGCAAGTTTAACTTTGAAAAAAAACATATCTCGAGACTTTATGGCGGGTTTTTCCCCATCCCACTGCATCTCATGTTTTTAAATAAAAAATGTACTCCGTGTGATTGGCTTTCCGCCCTTTGTATTAAACTATGCATACATACATGATGCCGTTTTATTTATAATTGTTTAAGCAACTTAATTATATATGTGGTTTATAAACATTATTTTAAACATTATGCACTTTTTTTCAATGTTATTTTATTATGCTTTGAAGAAACTTGCATAATATTTTGCTCGATGCTCCTGTGGCCTCAGGAGAGAAGCCAAAAGCTTTCCCCCCCCCCTAACTGAAGTTATGCCTTTTAAATTCGAATATAATTAGAATATTGATCATATTGAAGTACAAAATTAGAATTTAGTTTTTCAGCCATTTTGACAGCCCTGTGTCTCACTATTGCTTTGTCTGTTATTACAGATCACTTGATATGTACTGAGTATTTATACATTCATAGCCAGTCTTTTTCCAGTCAAGATTTATGCAAATCTTATGCATAAATCTTGTTAACATTGTAAAAGAGAAGAGAGAGCAAAGACCTCAGAGAATAGTATAAAATAAAAAAAAGTTCATGACCCCTTTAAATGTAAATATTTGTATTTATGAACGATTTTATTTGTATAATATGATATTTAATTTCTAAAAGATAGTGTACAGTTTTAAAATGACATTAAATGTGTATTTTTTGTTTTTATGTTTTATTTAAATAATGCATTTATTTTTAAAATTAATATTTCATTTGACATGTTGCAGAGTTAGATACTGATGGTGTATCTGTATTTTGGGCGTGTATGAGGAGAGAGAGAGAGTCGTGACTTTAGATAAAGAGCTTAAATCATTCATTGTCATGTGCTTCACTCTTCCTCTCTGTCTCTACTTCTTGTCTGCCATGACACACAGTTTCCCTGTGTTCGGGAGACGGTCACACTAATGTCCCAGCCTTCTCCTTCACGTTCTGTCGGATGGTAATGCAGTGGCTGATTGACAGGGCTGTATTAATTACATTTACACCAGCTGCTGTTTTTGACATGCATACGTGAAACACCTGCAGAACCATTTAAACTCTGTGACCTGAGTTCAGAAAATAAATATGCTTTTGTTGTAGTCTAGGAAGCATTTCTTATTTCATATTTATGAATTAAAACAATATTCATAAGAAGCATTTTTGCTTTAATATTTAAATCAAAGAAAGGGGGGGAAGGAAGAAAGCATAATTTTAATAATTGATATTTACAAAAAAAAAATTCTACAGTTATATATTTTATAAACATATATCTATCAAAAAGGTTGTGTAAACAATGAGCTGACCTGAGTTCAGAAAATAAATATGCTTTTGCGCTTTAAGTATTTCGTATTTAGGTCATGAATTAAAACAATTCATGATTTTTTTGAACAAACGTGTTTTATGTGATATTTTATTTTACATTGAGCATGCTTCTCAATAAAAATCAACTAAAAACTGTCCTTAAAATGTAAAAATCTAAAAATATCTTCAGTATATTTGCAGAACTGTTTGAACTGTGACCTCAGTACAGAAAATGAAGAGAATTATAAAACAAAACGAATACATAAGAGAACAAAATCAAGTAAAAATAACCTAAGAATGTATGTCATGTTTAGAAGATTAAAAGTGGGGAAATTAGTTTAAAATGCACCCTTTTGCTGACTTTAAGATGGCACAATGGTAGAAAAACAACAATTGTGCTTTTTCCATGTGGTTGAAAATGTGAATTTAAAATTGTTTTCGGTATATGACGACATGAAACGTTGGGGTGAGGTGGACATGAAATGTTGTGCATGCTGGGAATGACGTCACGGTGGGGAAGAGGCACATCGTGGCACGTTCTTCACGCTCGGAGCGCTGTGGAGTGTCTCCTAGAGACGCACAGCGAGGTACAGCACGTCCTTTAGTGCAGACAGCGATGCATGCTGGGAAACTGCAGAACGAGTGTCTCTCAGTAGGTTACAATGGAGCCGGCGAGGGAGGGAGGAGATGCTGAAGAATGCTGTGTCACTGGAGCCGCTGCGGATCCCTCTCTCTCTCTCTCTCTCTCTCTCTCTCTGTGTCAGTGTCTCTCGCCCGTCGTGACTGAAGCGCGCTGATGCGTACCCCCCCCCACGGCCAGCCAGCGCATCACAGCGCCCTTGCAGCAGGCAGAACTCACAGCGAAGAGAAACATTAGCCTGATGAGCAAGTGATTTACTATATAGATATATACCTGATACATATAATATACTATGCATTTTAAATTTGATGCATTGAGAAAATAATTAATTGAGGAAAAGCTAATATACTTTTAAATAAAACATGAATATTAAAAAATGAATTCTTTAAAATGTAAATAGCTGTAGCTCAGGTATGGGGTGGATTCCTGATAAAAGATGATTTAAAAGTTATTGCATTTAGTCAAAGGATAAAAAGTGTCTGCAAAGCGTAATGTACCACAATATAATACGATAGAATATTTTATGAATGTTCATAAAACGGAATACATAAAAAATTGCACACTTTATGTAGGAATATAAATAATATAAATACATGCATTATTTGTGTGTGTAAGTTGTGTTTTTGTTGTGTTGGAATTTTAGTAGGCCAGTTTGGACCCACTCTCCTCCCCCGTTTTGAGTTGTTAGAAAGTATTCGAGTTCCATTTTATATATTTCTTGTTTTATTTTATTTTAGTAAATATTTTATTTAATATATTAAGATGGGTGTACATGTGAATGAGTCAAATCCTCTATTTTGCTATCATTAAGGCATAATATTTCCAGTTTTATAGAAACTATTTGCTCATCACTATTTGTGAGTTCATTACATTTTATTAACGTTGTTAATTGGTGCTTTTTGCCCTCTTCTTTAACATAGGCTACATACCCTTATAGCTGACCCCTCAAGTAAAAACAAATTAAAAATCAAGAATGTTCCCACTGACCTATTGTTGGCATAACTAAGAAACCGTTGCAAATAAATACTCTTTGTATTGTAAATGCATTTGTGTATTTCAGTTAAATTCTATTTTATTATGGTTTTTATTTGAGGTAACTATAATAACCCTGTTCTGCATTGTGGCTCGTTCGTTCATCGTTATGTGCAGCTGGTGATCCTGATGCAGTAGAAAGCCGTGTTTGTTGTCTTTATTTCCCGTCTTATTCCTTTCAGAGTGATATGTGCAGCGCTGGCGTCTTGCTGAGGTTGCAGGCTGGCACGGATGAGATCTCGGTGAAGGGTGAAAGCAAGGAATAACGAACGCGAGAGAGAGAGAGAGAGAGAGGGAAAAAGAAGCTGCACGGAAGTGAGCGGGAATGCAAGTGCTCACAATGGGGGTGGAGCTAGCATCAAGGCAATCACCTCGTTTAATGCTCTCTCTCTCTCTCTCTCTCTCTCTCTCTGTCCATCTCTCCATCGCTGAGCTCTGTGACGCCAGTGAACCTGTCTGTCTTGTCCTGCTTTCTCCAGCCACTCCGTCTTCTGGAATATTCGGAGCGACAGGAAGCGCAGGGAATTGTGCTTCGGATCAGTGTGTGTGTGTGTGTGTGTGTTTGAGGTGAAACACACGATGGGTCATGGCTTCCCACCCCTGACCGGAAGTGTGTAGGCCTATTCTTGCCCTTCCGGCCCGGTTTTGTATCCGAGGCCCAACCGCCGCACATGAGCCGGAGCCAAACCGCAACCAACCTAGACTCACAACGTCGCAACTGACTTAGGAGTGTGTCCGTGTGTGTGTGTTTGAGAGAGAGAACGCTGCAGCTGTGGGTTAAGTAATTGACGGAACGTGACCGTACAGATGTGTGTGTGAATTACAGAAGTGCTGTTTTTACAGAGAAAGCGAGAGTGAGGAGAGGGATGGTGTTTGTCATAAAGAAACTGACCTCAGACGCTCGACCGGGAATATATGAGCAAACGGCAGGAGAGAAGTTCAGAAGAGTCAGATTTGGAATATTTTAATATTTTTTTTTATAGATTGTCTCTGTTCTGATAGTTTGAAATCTTTGTAAGAAGATAACAAAAAGTTGCTATTTTTTAGTATTATAGTATATTGTAGTGCAATATTATTAATAATAATTAGTATTATTATTATTTAGCAAATATAAATAATAGTAAAAAGTTTCAAATAATTAAAAAAAGAATTGTTTATAAAATAGTGTATTATAGTAGTATACTATGCTCATTATTATTGTTATAGTAGAATAGTATTTTAGTAAATAATAGTAATGTTAATAAATATGTGGAAAATATTGTATAATTGTTACAATCATTCTCTATGTACAGTATAATAGTATAAAATTATGCTAAATAATTTACAATAATAAGAATAAGGAATGAGCGATATATAGCTTAGATACAAAACAATAACAAGAAGAATATAAAAATAGAATGAAATAAAATGCAATGAAATAAATGATCCATTGTATATCTAATAGGTTATAATATTAGTCTTCCTACCAGCCCTTTCCCCCTAGTCTAGAGTGCTCATTGATAATTGGAAAATATGATTAATCTACTGGGTGCTGTTTGCCGCCGCTATTAATATGTACATAGCGTAGATAAAGAAAATTATGATTATTGTATAATAATTTATTATGGTGTGATAGTTTATAATATAGTAAAGAATAATAAAGTATAAGTATAATAAGAAATAAATTGTTGTTTTTATTTATTATGTAGTATAATAATGGCAAGTGTTATTAATGATGATATTAATAATAATGGGACATTGTGTTGTGTTAGTTTTTGGTTTGTTTCCCATATTTCTGTGAGGTTTACTGTGTTGTTTTCTGTGTCTCTGTGTTGTTGTGATTTGGTGTTGATCTCTTTAGTTGTAGTGTAGCGTGTGTTGTTTATAGAGTGGGGATGTAATGCGGATTGATGTGAACGGCGGTCTCAGCTGCTCACTCAGCACTTCTGATGTTAACGAGGACGTGTTTTGCGCAGACTGCCTGGATGAGTGTTTGGTGTTTATAGTCAGAAGGTCTTGACGGTGACCTTGTTGTTGTCTGATTGGTCCATCAGGAATATATGTTCGTAAAGGATTGTGGGCAGTTGATGTCATGCATTAGTGTGGCACTTTTCAAATTTTTGGATAGTAGTGATTTTCTATTTTATCTGACCGATATTGAATGTAAATTTTTTTTTCTTTTTGTACCAATTATTTGCATGTTTATGTGCCCGATAACCGATATGCAGAACCGATATTTATTTGTTGTTAAACTTTTGTTTTTGACACAATGATTACAACACCACTGAACTGAACAAACCATGTTATTTAGAACAATCACTCCCTCCTTGCATACAAAACAAAACAAAAATAAAATCATTTATAAAAAGCATCAGCAGCAACACCGTCACCGTCCCACCACCGGGACGCCTAAGTTTACTTCACTATTTTACAATTAAATCCTAATCTAATCATGACAAACTATATGTCGTTGAAAAAAGGTCTAAGCCTCCTAAAGAGATATTTTTTTGTTAACAATGTTTTTGTTAAAAAGTTATGTAGGAAAAGTAATAGATTAATTTTTGACAAGAGTGCACCTCAAAACATATACATCATAACAGGAGTTCAGAAAAATTCTTTTTCGTTTCATTTTTCGCTATACATATTTTAGTAATCCTATAGTTATTACACTTGAAAGTTAATCTCGAAATTCATCCACTGTAAACCATTTTGAAATCGGACATTGCGTTACCATGGAAATGGTACTTTAAAATCTTTTAGCGGGCTCCTCCTCCTTAGTGGGAGGTGTCATATTCCAAAATGCATTACGGTCTTTTACGATCAAAACTTTTTATAATCTTGACAAACAACGTATCATTGGAAAGGTCTGAGTCTCAGGGTTCCATATTTGGTGGTTATTTTGAGATGGAAGTAATATTGAGAGAGAAATTCATACATTTGTGATAGAAATTCATTGGAGTTTGGGTGGCACCCGGTGGCTATTTGTGGTATAACGCCTAAACAAAATTGTATAGGAACCTCAATTTGTTTTATATCAACTTCAAATTTGGAACAACTTATTTAGACATAAGGCTTTAATTGTATACCAATTTTAGAGTAAAACCTGATATGTAAAATATGTATTATAAATAAAATAGTACGTACATTTTCTTACAGTAAATTTAAACTTCATAACTATTGTATTTCATTTTTTTTTTTTTTTTAATGATTTCTACTTCTGCAATAATCTGTGAGGCTTCTTTTAAAAGAGACCAACCTTAGGTGTGTATTCAAAAGCATTCATGAATTATAACAATTTAAGTTTGAATAGTGCACTTTCACGTCTATGTTCAAAAAAGAGGGGGTTAAAAACTGCAGTTTTGTAGGTTTATAAGCAGTAAAGAGTGAACGAATTTTTTTTTTGTTTTTTTTTTCTAAAATTTTTTTGATGGATAAGGTTATTAAAATGCATAATAGTCTCTTAAATATGGAATTTAACAAAAAAAAACCAGTTTTTATTGTAGTGAGATGCATGCTGACAAAAGCGCTGTTTACTCTGAATTTACAAAGAACTATACTCAAACTGCGATCGCTCACGGAGATAATAAATAATTAGTTTCCATAGAGTTGTATTTATTTAGATGTTTATTAGTGAAATCATGGTTATATAGTAAATGTTAATATAATTTAGGCTGTTTTAACAAGGTGAATCTTGTAACTACTTAATTCTTGTATCTTGTCTAAAAGCCCTACGTGACTCCCAGATGCTTGTTCTATATTTCTGAGAGCCAAGCTGCATAAATAGCCTACAATATCAGCAGGTGCATTAATGGTGTTATGTAAAAAAACAACAAAATAAAATGGCATAATTCAGCAAAGCAAGTGAGTATGCTTTACCGTGTGCCTGCGTTTGTTGTTATCTCGTCCTGCGCTCAATTCTCAAAACATCCACAAGATGGCGGCGTTTCTCGGTGAATCCGATATTACACACAATCGATATCCGATTATGGTAAAATCCGTAAGTATCTGTAAAATTATCGGTAAATCGATATATCGGTCAATCTCTAATGGATAGATTAAATGTCAGGGCTTCATTAAAGGGTAGTTCACCCAAAAATGAAAATTTTGTCATCATTTAATCACCCTCATGTCGTTTCAAACCGTAAGACCTCTGTTCATCTTCGGAAAACACAAAATTAAGATATTTTTTATGAATTCTGACATCTCTCTGACCCTCCCATAGACAGCAACACAACCGTAATGTTCCCACTTTAAACCGCGTATTTGTTGTTCTGTGTCAGACTGCCCCACGGATACACTGTTTCCGTTCTGATTCAAATCACAAGAAACGATAGGAAAAACCGACTCCGGCGATGGAATGGCAGATGACACAGAACAGCATACGCTGTTTACGTCCGGGATATTCTCCAAAATGGCACCAGGGTGACGCGAATTGTTGAATAAAGTCGTTATTTTTTTCTTTTGCGCTAAAAAAAGTATTCTCGTAGCTTCGTAAAATTTCGGTTGAAGCACTGATGTCACATGGATTATTTTACAGTTCTCCTTGCTACGTTTCTGGACTTGGGGACATTTAAGTTGTATTGCTGTCTATGCAGAGTCGGACAGCTCTCAGATCCCATCAAAAATCTACGTAATTGAGTCCCGAAGATGAACGAAGGTCTTGATCGACACGAGGGTGAGTAATTAATGACAGAATTTTCATTTTTGGGTGAACTATCCCTTTAAGAGCAATTAGTTGGCAAACCAATAAAAAAAATATTTATAGATTTTGAAAATATGTAGTTTCACATGCCTCGAATTATGAGGATGACTTTATTTCTAGGTAAGGTTTATTTATATTTGAGAGTGTCGATGAAACAGGCGAGACGATGAAACAAACAACAGTGGTCCCAAACTGTATCCGGGACCAAATACTGTTTGTTCCCAAAACAACAATAAGTAAACGGCAAATGTAAAAATAGGCACAGTCCCACCATGGACCATAGTAAATAAATAAGCATCAGATATTGTGTCAAACTTACAGGGGAAAAAATATGATTTTGAGTTATATTTATGAAACTAGTAGTTTTATAAACTAGTATAAAATATCTATAAAAATAACAAACAACTATAAAAGTAATGTGTTGGGTTTTTAATACGTGAAGCATTTCATGTGTTGAATTTCCAGAAAAAAATAAATAAGAATTATAGAATATTGTACCGTTTTAAAATAAATATAAAAATAGCATAACTATAAAAATAAAATGCATGATGGATATTTAGCATGTAAAGTATTTACAATGTTTTTTTTTTTGTCCCATTTCCATCAACAATAAAGTGATATTTTATAAACTATTACAAAATAACAATAAAAATAATATAAATAACTATAAAAATAGCACGTGGTGGATTTTTAGTATGTAAAGCATTTCATTTGTCAAATCTCCAGCAAAAATAACTTAGTAAATTGTATTTTATAGTTATAAATCAACAACAAAAAAATAACTATACATATATTTGTTTGGTTTTTAGTATGTAAAGCATTTTGTCAATTTTCCAGTAAATATAATTATTAGAAAATTATATTTAATGAGCTAAAACTAAAAGTAATTGTTGAATTATAAAATTCCATCCTAAAATGGCTATAAAAATCACATTAATATAAATATAACATGCTATGAGATACAGTTGCTCGGTCACTCATACGTGATGTAAGATATGTCATCTCATACACCTGCATTAGACTGAAGTGTGTTTGTATTTGCTCCTGCTGTGAGGGTTTTGTTCTCCGTGAGAGCAGTGAAAGGCTCTTATTGAATGAAGAATGATTTTTCCATGCGGTGACGTGATGAAGCAGTGATGATGATGAGCTCTGTGCTGTTGATGCATGTGTTTTCCCGGCATGCTGGAGTTATATGTGGAGAGCTCTGTGTGTCGTGAGTGTGTGTGTGAGCACACAGCTGTGACGTCTCATCGCTCTCGCCGCGGTCGTGGATGAGCCGCTGTGAAGCCCGCGGCAGATGGAGAGTCGTGATGAACACACCTGCAGTCTGAAAGCGTTTCCTCAGCGTTATGTGAAAGAAATCGTTTCCTTGTCACTCACAGGTTATCTGGATGTGAATCTCTCTCATGCATAACTCTCAACTAGAGCACAGTCATAATTAATCAATTGTACATACTATTTACCGAGTTAGATTTGCATACACTTGTGTGTTTAGTGAGTTAATAAACAACGGAGACTTCATTTTTTTATTTTTATATGCAAGGTTTATACACATTTATTTATGCAATATTTATTTATTTTTTGGTTAGGGTTAAAGTACTACAATTTAAAATATAATAAAAACAAAATATAAAAAATAAAATATAATATATGACAAAGCATGCAACAAAATTACTGAAATTATTTTTTGGTTAGGGTTAAAGTACTAAAATATAAATATAACTAAAAACAAAAATATAATAAAGTGGACAAAAGCCATTGCAACCAAAATACGGACATTTATTTTGGAGTTAGGGTTTTTAAAGTACTGAAAATATAAAATATAATATAAAAACAAAATATAAAAAACAAAATATAATAAATGACAAAGCATGCAACAAAATTACTGAAATTAAAGTGAAAACAGAAAATGTAAAATCAAATATTACTCCAAGAATATAGCGGTTTATATATATATCGCTATAGTGAAATGTCACCAAGTAAAGCAATAAGGCCAAGAAAATAGTTAATCTATTCACTTTTTTCCCTCTGTTTAGGCAGTGTTGTTGGCACACAAAGTGGACATCAGTATAATAATAGATGCTTTGTAAATGATTAAATAGATTTAATAATCACAGTAAACTCTTATTCCAGCATGTAATCTAGTTGATTAGTCTAATGCAGGCTGATAATGGATTAAACTGATGTACTTTGATGGGCGTGTATTGAACTGTGGTTTGTGGCAGGATCTCGTGTGGATGCGTGTGATGCTGAGATCTCGTGCGGATCGAGTTTGATTTGCGATGAGCTGGTCTTCATCATGATGCACGAGCGCCCCACATACGGCCGTGTTTCACGCATGTTCTCGTCAGCGCTGGGCTCTGCTGCCGCGGTTGATCTTTTCAAATGAAATATTCAGTAGCAGTGAGAGAGAGAGCGACTCCCATCCCACTGAAGCATTTGTTCTTCATCTCTCTTCCTCCTCGTGCCTCTGTTCTCCTCTCTGAGCTTTCGGAGATGGTTTCTCGGCTTTACTTACCGATGCATTAAAATTTTATAAACTACTACATATGTTTGAATAGATCTCATTTTTATTACAGACGCTGTTTATGTATGAATTTCAACAAATTGTAGTAGAAACATAATTATATTATTAAAAAGTTGATGTGAAGACATATACAAGTTCATAAACGAGTGTTGATTTATTAAATACAAATGATTGATTAATTGATTATAAAAAAGCTTAGTTTTTGGTTTTGGTGTTCAGCTAAATAAACTTAAATTTACAGTAAAAAATGCTGTAAGCCATAATCAAATAAAAAAAGAAATAAATTCCCTGAAAACCAAAACATTAAGAGTACAACGGGTTTTTAACCTCTATTTTTTGGTTCAACACATTGTTGATTCCTATTGAGGGTATATATTTTAATAATAATAAAGATTAATAAATTTTAATATCATAAAATATGTAATAGTGCTTAAATGCAGGGATTTTTGCTCCTGAGTGGGTGGGGAAAATTGTTTGCTTTTTTGATGAAGTAATGCAAAAAGTAGTTTGTGACCCTGCAGCACAAAAGCAGTGTTAAGTCGCTGGGGGATATTTGTAGCAATAACCAACAATACAATGTATGGGTCACAATTATACATTTTTCTTTTATGCCAAAAATCATTAGGATATTAAGTAAAGATCATGTTCCATGAAGATCTATTGTAAATATATCAAAACTTAATTTTTGCTTGGTAATATGCATTGCTAAGAACTTTAATTTGGACAACTTTAAAGATGATTCTCAATATTTAGATTTTTGCACCCTCAGATTCCATATTTTCAAATATAACCATTTGATGGTTATTTTGTTGAATACTGTAGCTACATTTCTTGTTGTGCTGCCTGCTACACCCATTATGGATCTTTTTGTACTCCCATCCCATCTGAAGAAAATGAAACTATTGAAATGAATGAAATCAATCAAATCAAATCAATCTGACAGGCATCCACAGCATATGCTCTCCTGACTTGAGTTTGCACTGTTCAATAATCTGTTAACCCAGACGAAAAAAATAAAATTGTGTGTATACGAATAGAGGTAGTTTTTTTTTTTTTTTTTTTGTTTTTTTTTTTTTTTTTTTTTTTTTTTTTTTTGTTTTTTTTTTATTCTTTTTTTTCTATACGAGGAGTAACCCGGCAAGCGGAAAAGTCCGGCGGTTAGAGCCATGGAAAACAAGACGAATACCATGTGAGACATATAGCTGGAATGGGTTTTAATAGAACGTTTAATAAATCCTTGTCAAATCTAACTCTAACTGGATTACAGTAATGATGATTGTTTTAAATTAAACCGATAGCTGTCCCGTCCCAAAAGCTCTTAGAATGATTTAATTCATGTTCTTGTCCTCCCGTGGCCGACCGGTAGCACAAATAGAGAGCTAGAGCTGGAGTGTATGTAATGGCATATGAAAGAAAATAACCAAGTGACATTTGAGTATTATTTATATACTTTTGTAGTTTTTCTTAATATTTTGAGTTAGCTTTTATTTTATATTTTCAACTAATATATTCGTTCATTCACACGTTTTTAATTATCTTGTTTTGCGTTATTGAGATCACTTCTAATATTGTTTGTTTATTATTAAAAGTTTTCTTTTTATAATGAGAATTTTATTTCAGCCTCATTTAATTTTCCTTTTTCTTTTGGTTCTGCTTACTTGCTTTTGCATTTTTTAAATGATTTTCTATAGAGTTTTATTTTAGTTTTTATTGTTTACTTTTAGTGCATTGCATTTTTATTGTTTTATAGACTTGCTGACTTTATGTTTTGTTTTTATTTCAAATATATATTTATTGATAGGCTTCCTTAAATGAAGGAAAATTATTATATTTTTTTTTACCTTATGTGTTTTGTCATTTTTTTTCGATAAAGCTGTATTATTGCTTTTTTCATTATTTCTTTCGTCTCAATAGGTATTTGAACGTTCTAGCGGAGCTGGAAGAGTGTCTAATTGTTTTTTAATTATTTGATGCACATTTTAAATTTTTATTATCTATTTTAATTTTAATAATGTTGTGGATTTTGTCATTTCTATTGTTTTTCTAAATAGTTTTTTATTTTATTTTAGTACTTAAACTGAATTGTCAAATATTTCTCATGGTTTATTTAAAAAGAAAGCCGTTGTGGGTGAATCTGATGCTGAGGAGCGTGTGTTAAATGGTAATTAGCGAGTGCAGGAGTCATGCGTTTGCGTCTATGTGGTAATCTATTCGATGCGCATGCGGCATTGCTGTTCTCTCACGGCGACAACAAAATGAGGTAAAGTGTGGGATAGAGGGGAGGGAATCGAGCGTGACGAGGCAAAAACCGCAGCGTCCTCAATCACCGTGTTCCCAGAGACTCCAAGCCTGCGACAGGACATTTTTCGTGCCGCTGTCTCGAAGTGACAAGATAATTGGTCTGAGGGTCCGCTGACCTCATAAAGCATCTTTTGACACGAGAACATTGTGTTTCCTGTAAACTGCCCAAAGGTGACGCCTCACAGCAGGGATGGGCTCTGAGAGATGCTCTTCTGATGGCTCTTCAGCTTCTTTCTTTGTGCCTCAAATGTACTTTATGCATGTAGCTACACAGACATGTTTTTGCTTTCCATTACAATGTAATTCATAATCTTTTTTTTTTTATGATATGTCAATATACAGTATATTCATAAATACAATAAGAAATAGTAAAATATAAATTAAATGCATGTCAAATAAATTCACATATGTACAATATATGCCTTCTGACAAGTTTTTAGACAGGTTGTTTGGTCTAAATTTTTTTTTTTTTTTTTTTTTTTGTTTTTTTACTTATGCAGACTAGGTAAATGCTTCGTGCTTCAAAATCAAAATTCATAATTTACCCTAATTTTTTATTAACTGCTGTTCATTGTTCATACTGGTAAAAAATGTATAGCCTAAATGCACTGTAAGTCACTTTGGATAAAAGCGTCTGCTAAATGCAAATAAATATTATTAATGAATGACTAATTCATATAAGATATATTAATAAATAAAATTATTAAATTATCTGAAAATAAATAAATATGGCTTTAGGCATGGTTTTTGGGCCTAAAATGAACTTAGCATATTACAGTTTTGTTTTTAAAAAAGTTAAAAAGTATGAAATTATTCATTTTAAAATTAAATTATAAATTAATTTAATAATTAATTACACCTGAAATACTGCTAATATATGAATAAATTTAAAATAAAAAAGAAATAATTTAAATTCCCTGAAAAACATTAATAAACTTGAGTTTTAGCGTATTTTTGTCAAATTTGGATTTTATTTTTTAAATCAGTATTTATATACTAATACTATAACTTTTAAGATTTTAATCATTTTAATAAAAAAAAATCTAAGAATAGAGTAAGTTATTTAGAATTATGGGGTTTTATTTAATTTCAGGTATTTTGTTTTATCCTTTGTTGTCTATTATATTCATATTTTTTTTATTCCTGTGTAGCTTTAAAAAAAAAAGTCAGTACTAATCCTAACGTTAATTCTATTTAGTACGGAAAAGAAATATTTCTCATTATTAGAAAAGTTTTTAAATCTAATATTTTATATATATTTACAGCTGTTCAGTTTCCAAAAATAATGTTAATAGTTTAGTTTTCGTTAACAAAAACAACAGCTGGTTTGCCTGCGTTATAGAAAAGCGTGGGCGGAATGTTTGTTTGGCGTGGCGTAGAACGGTTTATAGCTCGCTGTTTCTTACGTCCTACTTTTGTCGTCACTTTTCGTATGTTTGGGTTCTTCTTGCGTCTTGGCCTCGTTCCTGTCCTATTTCTGTCCTGTATCTTGCTTAAGGAGTCATTGGTGTGTCTGTGTGCCGTTTGAAGATCTCTGTCACTCAGAGCTTTTTATAGCGCGTCTGCAGCCGATCCTCGTTAGGAGAGCAAAATCTCCTCTCGTTAATGTCTCCGTCTTTAACCAGCTAGAATGCAAACGCAGCAGAAGCGATCCATCGGCTGATTGAAAGAGCACAGATGTACGTTGAGGATGGAGAATGTGATGAATTGCTCGTGGGTTCAAACTCAAGCCCATCAGAAAGATTGATCTTAAATCTAGCGCCCCTCTCTCTCTCTTCATTTCTACTCTGTAACTTATTGCTCTTGTCTTGTCTATACGTAATATTACAATTTCAATTATATTATTAATATTACCAATAATAACAACGACAATTAGTTATAGTTATTATATAATTATTAGTTGATGCCAGAATTATTCATTAATATTGAGCAATATATTCAATATCAAAATCTTTTATGTATGTAACTTTGGTTACATATTAATACAAATACAACTCAGCTCAGGTCCATTAATTAATATTAAAACATGGGTCAAAGACGAAAAAGGGTTTAAGCATAAAAACAATAAAATATCAAAAAAAATTAACCATTACAGATTAATTACATGCTTATCTGCCCAATAACTGATATGCAGAATCAATATTTAATGATCATATTTCTATTTGCTGTTTCTGCTGGAGTGTTTGGTATAAATTGACCAATATTGATTTTTTTCTAATGCATGCAATTATTTGCATTTTTATGTGCCCGATAACCGATATGCATAACTGATATTTATTTGTTTCACATCTAAACATTTTAATAAAACATGCAAAGCTTTGTTCAAAGCTTGCTTTTAAATAATACTACACTTTTTAAATACTCTACCCTTTTTTTTTAAATTAAATTATAAAGTTCACCATAGCATCACAATGACATGAGATTTTCAAAAAGTTTTCAAGCGACGTGAAACATGAATATGAGCATTATCTAGTATTTATTAGCAAAGTATCACTTCAGGAAAATGAAAAAAAGAGGCTGACCTCTGCCTTGTTTACCTGGCAAAGAGGATATAAAATCATGATGCATTTTAAATCTTTGTAGATTGTTTGTTGTTAGTTTGTAACCTTCTGACGCTGTAGTAGTTGAAGTTGTGTTAAATCATGATTTGTGCTGTAGTTTGTCCTCTGAAGAGTCTTCCTCTGTCTCGTCACTCACGCGTTCTTCTGTCGTGTGTGTCTGACAGGTGTTGGCGTCTATTGTCACTTTGTTCATCTGTGACGGACACACAGCCTGATGACAGGACGCTTTATTTGAAATAAATAAATGCTTAATTCAGCAAGGAGGCCCCCCCCAGTAAATTGATCAAAGTGACTGTAGTCATAGGGTACGAAAATTTGCTATTTCAAAATAAATGCTGTTCTTTTGAATTTTCTGGAAAATGAAATGCATCACAATTTCCACAGAAATATTGTGCAGCACAACTGTTTTCAACACTGATAATAATCAGAACATGGTTATGAGCAGCCAGAAGAAGCATATATGAAGAATGATTTTGAAGGATCACGTGACACTGAAGACTGGAGTAATGATGCTGAAAATACAGCTTTGATCACAGGAATAAATTACATTTTAAAAATACACTATAACAGACTATTTAAAATGTGATCCATATGTCAATGTTTTTACTGTATTTTTGATCAAATAAATGCATCCTTGGTGAGCAACAGAGACTGTTTTACTCTAAAGCGATATTTACATTGTGTTTTTGGTGTCCAAAAATCTCATAAAATTGCGTTTATTTCAGCAATTATGATGTTGCATATCAACTTATGTCAAATGCTCCCTGTCGATTTTATAGTAAATGTATCCAAATACTCAAGATATGGGTGACCAAATGTTAAAAGTTTAAAAACTGGTGCACTAAAATAGTTGTGTGTGTGAGTTTACAGGCATGATGGATTGTCCGGCAGTCTCTCAGTAGGTGTTCTGGTGAACCTCTGGCGGCTTGTGTGGTTTGTATGGCGCATACTGGCTCATCTGCGATTGGTCAGACAGGAATAGAGAGTCTTGGACCACACCCACACACACACACACACACACACTTTGAGTGTGACCGTGGGACTGTGTGTGTCTGGGTCATTCGCTCTTTGTCTCTTCCCTACTGATTGCAATAATTTAGCAACAAGGTACAACATGATCAGACAGTAAAGTCTTTGAGTAATAGTGCTTCATTACTATAGTGTTAAAAACAATGTCAATAAAGTTTATTGGGGTACATTTTACAAGAAAATACAATTTCAGTCTTTCTACTTAAGAATGTCACACAATTCAATGCAGCTTGCTCATTTTGGGTGAACAATCCCTTTTCAGACACAGACTTGAACTTTAGTAAAGTATTTTTATAATAATCATCGCTGTAGATGGATGAACTTGAGTCAAGTGTGACTTGATTAATCTTGATTATTAGTCTTAAAATCACTACATTAAAATGTCTAACACTGTTAAATCATATTCAGATACCTTTAGTGTCTTCCGTGTTCTATAGGTTCACACAGTCAGAACATTGAGATAAAGGTAAAAATTCGAAATTTTAAATTTGAGTAAAGTTTTTGACAGTATCTGTAAATTTTAAAATGTAAAATTTTAATTGGTACTTTTTTAACACCATATTTATACTTTGTGTAATTATGAATATAGACAGGGCTAAATGGCTGTTTAATATATTTCTACTAAGTTTCACCTAGTATTTCCGCTGCTGTTTCCACAGAACCATCTGTTGTTGTACGCTATGACCTTTGACCTTTTGAGCCGACCTCGAGGGTCGCTGTGGGTTTGGACACGTTTCAAAGTCGTGATTGACATGTCGTGTCTGTTTTCTGAGTCTCTGTCTGTGCCAGCGAAGCAGACGTGCTAAAACTAAAACCATTAAAAAAAGCTACTTGAAATAAAATATGAAAAAACGTATTTAAATTTAATTTAACCTAATTTCTCTCTTTAACTTGAAATACTAAAATATGTAAGACTAAATACATTAAAACAAATAAGCATATTCATTCAACTATATAGACACATTTAAAAAATATATTGTTTGTATTTTATTAATTTTTTTGTTATTTTAACATACGAAAAATACAATAAAATTCCTAAAACTTAGAGAAAATATAAAAATAAAATGTAATTTAAAATATTCAAAAACTATAACGGTATATAAATGCTAAAACAAATTCAAATAAGATTTAGTAAAACTGTTACAAAATACAGTAAAATGTTTAATGCATATGAGATGTGTAATATAGTTTTGAGTATAAACAAATATTATTTATTTTAAAATAAAAATTGTTATTTTATGCTAACTAATGAAACAAATGCCAAAAACGTATAACAAAATAGAAAACTTGAACTAAAATAAAGTGAAAAAAAAAAAATATAAAAACTTCAAAATATAATGTTAAAATATTATGAAAGTATAATAGTATATATAAATGCATTTTAGTATATAAATACTAAAATAACTCTGGACTGCACCTGTTTCATGATGCTGCTCATGGTCACTTTTGCCTAATATCCTAAATAAATGTTCCTGGTCTTATTGCGCGTTATTCTGAAGTTTTTTTTATATCCTTGTAGAAATAGATGAATCGCGATTTTGAATATAAATATTACCAAACGTTAGAATTAGACACTTTGACAGTATGCCAACCGCATGTCGGTGCACGTGATTAACCGCTCGTTCACATAGAATACGCTTTTGTGTTGACAAAGATGCACCGCGTGCAGTGGAATAGGAAAAGCATGCAAGAAGATGGGAGTGAACTTCTTTTAACTTGAGTGGCGTGTTTTTAGACTGCCGTTTCATGCAAGAGACGCTTCAAGAGACGTGAGCGTAACAGTCAAACGCATCCATGTTTACATAGAAAAAACTATGGAAAAGCAGCGCAACCGAATAAAAACACCTGTAATTACTACTGTATGTCTGATATTTCATGTTTGCATCATGGTGACAGGCTGAAAGCTGCTGTTGTTTTTACAGAACATTTACAGTTAATAGTAGTCTACTTGTGTTATACCTTCAGTCATTTTGAATTTGAATTACCTTGAATTTTTACAAGCATTTTCCTCGCATTATTTCTTAGATTTCATAATATGTATAAGACACGTTTGTACAATATGTAGTTGCAGTTCATGCATCTTTTCTGCAAAGATATTTAACAAGGGATTTGTTAAACATTTATATCATGTTGACAATCGTGGACGCTGCACTTGTTGTTGTGGTGTGGTTGCGTGTGTTGTTTGTCGTGATGTGGTGTTTGTGTGCGTGTGTGTTTGTGTGCGTGTGTGTTTGTGGCGTTGTGTGTTTAGTTGTGCGTGGTGTTGGTGCGTGTTTGTGTGTGTGTGTGGTGTGAGTGCGTTTGCGTGTCGTGGTGTTGTGTGCGGTGTTGTGTGCTGGTGTGTGGGCGGTTTGTGTGCGTGTGGGAGTTGGGTGTTGTGCGTTTGTGTATGTGTTTGGTATGGTGTGCGTGTGGTTGTGTGCGGGTTGTGTGGAGGGGTGTGTGTTGTGTGCGTTGTGTATAGTGTTTGTGTGTGTGTGTGTGTTTGTGTGTGTTTGTGTGTTTTGTTGTTTGTGTGTCAGGGTTTTTAATCGTAATGTTTAACCATCCGCTTTTCTCAATCATCAACCTGTGCCGAGTTCAGAGCAAGGTCTTCAGACGTCTGAACCTCTCCCAGTTTCTTCTGAAAACATAAAACTCTTGTTGCATGCTGTAGAGTATACATTCGAGAGCTTTTCTCTGTGTGGGACTGGCTCTGGCGTTCTCATCCGGTGGTGTGGTTGAGTTCTTCACTAGTATCGAGAGTGTGCTGATGGCCCCAGGGCGAAGGGTCTTTCAAACCTCGTCTGTGAAATGGGGGAGGAACGTGGCTCGACGTCCCCACAATCAAGGTCGCTTCAGATCAATGTTTAATCCACTACGTGACGCCTGTGAACACGTAGCCCTGAGATCAGACGTTTCTGCCGCACCGGAAACTCGGTCCTAGAGTGAAAATGAGCTGCTTTAGTCTAAACACACGGTCCAGTGTTTCATAACAATAATGTAACTATTTTGTAATGAGAAGCATTTATAAACCCATTGGCAACAAAGGAGATGCTTTTAGGGCTCACTGCAGTTTTCTGCCGAAATAAAAGTGGAAATGAAAACATTAAGATTAAATATTAGTATTGTAATTATGCAAAACAAAATTATTTTGCAATGTTATTTCATTGTTCTTTTTTTCAATAGTAATTTCTTAATTGTAAAATAATAATGATAATTTTATATTTTATATTATAGTCTTGTTGATTTATTTTTGGCCTGCAGTTAGGGGTTTTCAGTAAAAATAAACGCTGATGTTTAACATGAAAATAAGAAAAAATTGTTGTGTACTAAATGATTATCAAAAAAAAGGTTATAAAAAATAGTATTGTAGTATAATATAGCATTCAGTAAACGCAGTCAGTTATGGTCAGTGATATGAAGAAACGCTACGATTTTTGAAGGAAATGATTGGGTCATGCGTTTATTCGGATCCGACGTGCAAGGTCTTAAAGGGACAGCACGGGCCTATAAATTATGTACTTCATTAATGATCATCAAACAAGCAAACACCAAATCTCTATTAAGTTTATACAGTGAACACATGGCAGTGTTATATTTTCCTTAATATTGACGATTTCTGTATGTTGAATACTACCAACTTATTTTATTTGTAAATTTCTGGTATTTATCTATGCTGTAATTTGTGTATTGTTCTTTTTTTACTGGCGTTCTGTGTCTTTAATCATGTCAACTTCCTTATGAATATGTAGTATTTGCTGTGGTATGCAAAGAAGAGTAATTCGCTGTACGTAATAAATGGAAAAGCAAGGTTAAATTAAATATTTTTTTTTTTGCTGATCCGAAAAATGATCCGATCGGTGGGTCAAAAACCATAATGTGATCCAAACCGTGCGATTTGTGATCCGTTGAACCACTGATTATTTATATATAGAATAATATATATATGATCTATAAGAGTATACATAAATACCACACAGCAGTATTTTAAATTATTTAATTTTTTTGTCGATTGATACTGGATGGAATAATAATTCAGACAACATTCTATGATGTCTCTTGCTATTGTTCGTTTGTTGTCCGTCAGGAGTCTTCCGATGCTGTAGTTTCTGACTGAAGCAGACCGGGTACGTCACTGCTGGAGCATGACAGCAGCAGATGGGAGACATGTTTACATCATTTATCCGGTGTGGCATGAGGAAAGACAAGAGGTTTAAATGACATCAAATGAATAGCATAATGCAAACTAGTCTGGTCAGATACCCCGTTTAACTAGATTAATACTGTCAGCATGGATGAATTGTAGAACATTAATTTAACTTCTCGCCCTTTTGGATATTTTGGAGCTTGTTGCAGTTGTCTTCATGGGATTGTATTTTTGATTTGGATTTTAGCTGTGACTTCAGAGTCATATAAGGACGAGCTAATTACGGTTACGACTCAAAGAATTTAACATTTAATTACAAAACATATAATTTAAAAAGTAATATAAAAATAACACAAATAAATATAAAATAAATTAATATAAAATAAATAAATACATACAATTCTTGTGTAGTTTCTTTTTATATTATTTTAATTTTGTTTGAGCTTTTAGTTGTATGTAATTTATCCATTAAATTTAGCTGACTTGTGTATTAAATACAATATTTAAATGATTTTTCATTTATTTGGATTTTATTAATCTTGCTCTATAGAGGTTGTTTAATCAGTGACTTATTACAGATAGTAGTGTAAATGACTCATAACCTCCCAAAATATTTGAAATTGAATAGCAGTTTCTGAATGTCAGTGTATAAAGGCATATTTACTCCTTAAAATTCTTAAATAAACAACATCATACATCACTAATAACTAATGATTTTGATAATGTAAATAAGAAAAGCTGTAATGATGATACTTGTCTTTAAAAAAATAAATAAACATGCTTTAGAATTTGGCCAGAGCAAATTTGTTTACATTTGCCAAGCAACAGAACATTCCATTGACAGGCACTTTAGAATTCCGCTGGCATGCGGTCAAAGGTCAAATTCAAATACGGCTCGTCCAGTCAGAGTTGTGAGTTGGAAGAGTTTGTTTTCTGAGGTTGATATGTAATAGCGTGTGTGTTTTCAGGGTGAGGAGGGGCCGCCCAGCCTGGAGTACATTCAGGCCCGGGACCTGTTCCCCCAGAAAGAGCTGCTCAAAGAAGACGACGCTTTGCAGGTCAGTTTCATTCCTAATGTCCGTGTCGTTCTCTGTGAAGAAAGTGGGTTAACGACACACACACACACACACATCACACCACGTCTGTCTCGCGGTGAAATGTGTGTGCTGTACGCGGTGAGAAGAAAATCAAATGCGAGGTCTGAGGAGACGGTGGGTAACAGATGTGGAGGTGAAAAGACTGAAATTCATCAAAAGGACAAAGCAGTGACAGCGATCCATCAGGGACGTCCAGAGACTAGACACGGGAACAAGAGCACCAGAACCTGACATTGACTCTTATTCAATGACTTTGCACAAACCTAGATGTAGCACTTAATGTTAGAGATGCACCGATTGAACACGATTGCAGTGTGATTTTATACAATAGTAGTTCAATAAACAAGAAATTAAAATGAAGTGACTTACATTTCAGACACAATATTGACTGTTTTTGCTCAACTTCACTGATGATTATAGTAAGTCCAAATCCACAGCAGAGCTGTTTTGTGTCTGTGCAGCACACAGCGGTGTTTCGTTACTGAATGAATCCACGTTTTTGAACAAATCAAGTGAGTCAATGATTCAGTGAATCATTCATAAAACAGTATCACTGGCCAGGTCTGAATGAATCAGCCGTTTGAACGAATCTGTTGAATGAATGACTCACTCACTCATTCAAACAGTCATTTGGCGCCACCTACTGGTTTGGTTTCATATTTAAATATTCATTGACATTTTCCCACATTTCTATTGGTATGTTTAAAAAAATTTTAAAACATAATCTTGTGAAATATTTATTCAGTGTAATGCACATTTGGCACCTCGCTTTATTAAACAGTCTGTCAATGCATTAATGCCACTTCAGATGCAGTTATGGTTTGATGAAGTGGAAAGACTTGGCGCTTGTTGATATGATATTATGAATGGTAACAGCTATCACAGTTCTGAAATTAATTGAAAAGATGTAAGAATTGGGGTGGAAAGGTAAACACATTTAAGAAGGTTAGGGAAAAGGCCGATTTAAGCAATGCAGTGAGAAATGGACATCTGTTTGTTATATACAGGCCAACTGCATTTTATGAATTGCAAATTTCTATCGATTTATAGTCAGTAGGAACTTTATTAAGAGTGTAAGTGAGGGAAACATCTGTACTTTGTCCAGTAAGTACGTGCAAGTATTAGTATAATGAGACTACATTTATACATCTGTCTCACAAAAAGAAAGAACAAAAAAAAGTCTTCTGCGAGTTTCGGGCAAAAAATAAAAGGTGAGGGGGAAAAGGAAAGGCATCGAACCCATCAACATCAATAAATGTTAATATTGTAATTTTACTGTTGTTCTGTAAAATAAAATAAAAACATTTAGACAATAATAATGATAATTACAACAGCTGTGTTAATACATTTATTATAAAATTCACACAGTGTTCAAATTGGGATCTGTAATATTTTCTAATGTTTTAAAAGAAGTCTCTGCTCAGCAAGGCTGCTTTTAATTTTACAGTAAAAGTACACGCCTGATTCAAGAAGGGGGTCTGATGGCCAAAAAAAAATATTATTTTACTAACTTAATGATTTTAAGTTAAATTGTGCTTTGTTGGTATAGTGTCTGCTAGAATGTTAACAATGTTCAGTGTTAAATATTTTTAAAATTGTTTTATTTGGTATAGATTTTTTTTTTTTAAAAGCAAGACAAAACAGTAAAAATGTACCCCCCACCCCCTTTTACTTGAGCAAATAACACAAAACCCAGTCGTCGTTACTGCAAGCATCCTCCTGCACTGGGATTTGAGTCTGAATTTGAGTCATACAGTCTTCTGTCTTTGTTTATTGTGTTTTCTGCGCCGTGGGTTTTACACATGTCGCGCTCGAGCAGCGTTGAGTTCTCTGTCAGGCTCTGTCTGTGAAGTTCAGCAGTAAGAGTCGTTCTCCCAGTGCTCACCTGATCCCTTTGAAGCCTCGCTGCTTTCGTGCCACGTCGAGTGTCACTTGGTTGGCATGCAGCTCCATGAAATATGGATGCGGTTTTCCATAGATCAGCATTACAGCCGCAGAATGCACCGGCACTCACACACACCATGCTGCGCTCTATAGTATTTTATTTCTCCCTGAAGTCTACTTATAATGTAAGTCAAGGATTCTTGCAGCAAAATATCCATAGTTAAGCTTTCCATGACCATTTTATGCAATCTCTGATTTTGCTACTGTCCCTTTAAGACTTCTGTATATAAATAACCTCTGAAAGAGAAAGTTGTTTCAGAGAGCAAGTTATTCAACTTTGATGAAAGATAATGAAAAGCAATCTTTTATTTAATTTGGAATAACATGCACGTTTTGTGCATGATTTTATGTGCATTTACATCTTTACTTACATATTTGTCTGTATTTGACCATTTTCTCCCATCTCTGATTTTGTTACTGTATCTTTAAGACATCTGTATATAAATGACCTCTATTGTGATTGGTTAATCTTTGCTTACCTAACGTATTCATCTGGCCACTGGACATGTTTTGAAATGTAAATATGGGTCAGCATATGTTAATGAGCTCATGGTTGTGATATTTATGCCAAGGAATTCTCTGAACTCTATAATGCAATTGGCAGAATTATACACTGTTATAGCATTTATTAGTATTCTTACAGGTTTTTTTTATTATTTTTTTTACATTTTTTGTTTTCTTTTTAATTTTAGTTTTATGTGTTTATAAACAGAATTTTCATTTTTGGGTGAACTAACCCTTTAACTTCAGTTTTAGTATATTTTTCAGTTTTCATTTTAAATTTAGCTGAAGTTTTAGTAATTTTGTGTGCTTTAGAATTTTATTTGTATTTTACTGTATGCTTTTTTTTTTTTTTCAGTTTCATTTAAGTTTTCGTATTTTTGGTTGAACCTTTTTTTAATATTTATGTTTAGCTTTATTTTATATTTTTCACTTTTAGTAATTTTAGTCCTTTAACTGTAATATTAGTGTTTTAGTTCAGTTTTTATCTAATAAGTTTATCTAATAATTTTTTTTTATTTCAGCTTTATTTCAGTTACCAGAAGCATTTTTTAACAGTTTCAGTTTTAGTTAATAACACTGGCAATTGCCCATAAATATCTCTTAAATACGAGCTGTTCTTGTGTGTATGTGAACAGCTGGTTGTAAATCTGAGTGTAATGACTCTGTCCTGATGTAGGTTCACAGTAATTCATGAAAGATGGATGTTGTATGACTCTATATATATTCTCCAGGCTTGTCTCATATGTTGTTATCAGTCGCCGGCTCGTTAATTATCTTGCAGGTCGACACACAGAGAGCAGTCTAAACCTCACCGCACATATAATAATAACCTTAATAATAGACCAATTAAGGCTTGATTTCAATCATAAGGGTTTGAAAGTATTAATAAGCGTTGCTGCACGTGTAGAGCGTCCCAAATCATTCACTTCATTTTGGAGAGGATGTTGTCTATGTAGGCTGTAGACTCTTGCCCAGACGTCTTTCTTCATCTTTTGCTGTCTTTGTCATGCTCTGTGTCGGTACCTGCGGTGCAGACGTGTGGAGAGACGGTAACAGTAGGAAGTTGATGAGTAAGATCTCATGTGGACGTGCTGCTTTTGGCCTCCACATTCAGACTGATTCATACAGCACTGAGAGTGAGACAGCTTCACCATCCCTAGATAGGAAGCAGTCAAAGGCAGACGGTACGAGCGTGAGGTTTGTGTATGGTAGTGTGTGCTCTGGCTTTACGGCAGCGATAAAGTCAACATGAAATGCTGGTCACAAACCGTTTTGCTTCTGTAATCTACTGTAATTTTAGTAAAATAGAATATTTAATGGGAAAATATTGAGCAGGAGGTAAAGAGGGGCTGAAAAATATAAGAGATTCATGATGTCAGCCGAAAAGTTTCAGAGGAACAAGTTGCTACATTTTAATGAAAAATTTTGAAAACCTTTTTTTTATTGGAATATTGTGAATAATTATTTACAAGACCAGAAACATGTTAAAGTAAATAATCAATTTAGATTTTGTTGTTTTTATGTTTTATGTAAAACAAAATTTATATATTTTTAATTCAAATTTATTTATGTAATATGTATTGTTTTTTATACATATTATAGAATTAATATGAAATATGCAAATATATAAAACGAGGTTATTTTTGCATCATTGAGATACTATTAGTTTTTATTCAGCTTCTATTATATTTTTTATTTTTTTTATTTTCTGTTTTAATTTTAATCAGTTAAACTTTTAGTAATTGTTGTTTTTTGTCATTTTTTCTTAGGGTTTTTTCATATGTCTATATAGTTGTCATAAATTTTTATTTAGTTTTAGTTTGTTGTTTTAGTACAAATCAAGATAAACTAAATGAAAATAAGAAATGTTGCCTTGACAACCAGCTGAAATAAAATAAGTTTAGGTTGTTTTTATTATTATTATTTTTTTATTTCCATTTAAGTGCATTTCAGATAACAAAATTGTTTTATGGTTTTAGTGCACTATATAATAGGCCTGTTAACTTTTTTTCGCTTTGTGTCAGGCTGCTAAAACAAATGCATTTCAATTCCATTTTGTGTGACAAATCACACACTCGCACATTATGCCTTATGCAATCCATGGCAAACCTGAATGCAGCTTCAGAAAAAGCTGGAAAGGTGAACGCTGCCTTGTTTACTCTGTAGTAAGAAGGTCTTCAAGAATGGCCTGAACTGCTCCAGTGTTTGGAGTTTGAAGAGCATTCGTTCTCTCGCCCCGCCTGGTTTTCTGGTCCTGTTTACAGAGAGCCAGTGAGTCAGGACAACCGCAAAAACCGCTGGCACAGATGGCATTATGGGGGATGCAGAGCTACAGAAGAAACCGTTTCTCATAGTTCAGACTAAAAAAAGCTGAGAAACCACATTCAAACCACTACAGGCTGAAAGGGATGCAGTTATGTTGACTAAAAACAACTTGACTGAGAAACTTGAGAATGAAAACGTTTGCATTTTAAAGTATATTGCAAAGAGAAATTTACGTTTAGCAGACACTTTTGTCCAAAGCGACTTACAATAGAGAGCCAGCAATATTTGCAATATGCAATGGCATGTTTATTGGATAACTAGATTAGTAACCATTAGGATTAGAACTAGATTAGAATTAGGAATACAATAGTAATATATTACTGTCACAATTTCTTCAAGTCAAACCAGACTTTTATTTTGACGGGTTGGTCGTGAGGTCCTTTCCCCTTTTTATTTCGTGTTATTTTACAGTATTTTTTCCTAAAATGGCCACTGTGTCAGAAGCGTTGAATTGAGTCTCAGTTCATGAAGTTCATGTGTTCGTGTCCTCATATAATTGAGATGCAGACACTGAAAACAGTGCATGTGTCTGAGTTTGTGTATCAGACAAAACCGTGCCGTTCATTGACACCGAAACATGCAGAACATGCAGACTTGGCCTGGGATTAATCCGTATCAATTAAAAATGTTGTATATATAATTGTATAAATGTCCAGAGCTTATGATTGTTATTGACATAAATTTCGTCACGACTCAATACCATTTAAATTTCTTTACGCACAGTTCAATGGCATGTTTTTGTGTTCGTCTCTCCAGATCCCGTTCCCTGTCCTGCAGGGCGAGTGGGTGGAGTTCCTGGGCCGTGCGGACGATGCCATCATCGCCATCTCCAACTACAGGCTTCACATCAAATTCAAAGACTCCATCATCAATGTAAGCACCAACAGCACAAGAGAGTTAAAGTTCAGACTCTGCTGTACCTCCTCTGATAGTCGTCCAGATGTTGCAGTCTTTGATTTTCGTGCCGAGGGGCTCGTCTCCTCTCATCCCAGTGAAAGAGCCGATGTCTGGGCACGCTTTGATTTCTCTGATCTCAGCAGCCCTTGACCTCACAGCTCTGGGAGGTCTGAACACAGAGTGAGCTCATGTTGACACACAGGCCTCTTTTTCTCTTTCTTTCCACCCACAGCCTCCCTGACATCCAGCACATTAACTGCTGCTGGCGTCCCAGTTGGGTCTTTAGTGAAGTTGAAGTTTAGATTACTTTTAATGTGGTTTGTGTAATTTAAATTTTAAATACTTTCTCCTTCACAAGGGATTAATATGTATTAAATATATATATATATATATATAAAAAAAAAAAAAAAAAAATTATATATATATATATATATATAGAGATATATATCACCACACACACACCGTATTGCCCCGAATATAAGACGACCCTGATTATAAGATGACCCCCCTTTTTTCCAGATGTACCTTTTGGAAAAAGGCGTTTTATAAACCAAATCTTGTTTTTTCTCAGTAAACACATTTTGTCTTCAATTATTTTAATATTGCATATTTTTCCTATTTAAATATTTGTTTTGAAAGTATGGTAAAAACTTAAATTTTACCAACAATCACATTTTAAAAATATACACTTTTTGATATACCATTAAAAAACAGGTAGCCCATCTGAATTAGTACATTTAGGCTATCCATCTAATAGTATCCTACCAAAATCTTATTAACAGTAGAAGTTACATCTTACTGTAGACTTAAAATCTGGGTACTGTCTTACGTTTTAAAAATCACAAAGAGAGTTTTGGTCCCATCAGGCTAACGTGACATTCACGACTCATGCAGCTGTAAGCTTTCTTTTTCTTTTGTTTTTACTCGCGATCTTTACAACACACATTTACGTATTTCTTGGCACACTCGTTTTATGCATATTTGGTGTCACCTATTGTTGTGTGTGTATTATTGACACGTCAAAGTCTAGACCCTGAATATAAAACAACCATGTTTTTTCAGATGTATTTCCAAGAAAAAAAAAAACATCATCTTATATTCGGGACAATACGGTATAATGCATACATTAATTTTAATTAGATATAGTCATAATAGGCTAATATATACACACATCATTTTTAAACATAAGATATTTTAATTTAAAATTTTTAAAAAAATTAAAAAAAAAATTATACATAAACAACCGCATCTACCACCTTTTTTTTTAAACTAGCATCTTTGATGAATCGTTGAATGTCCGTGTTGGAGGAAAGTTACTTTTAAAAGTAATGCAATACAATATTGCGTTACTCCATGAAAAAAGTAACTAATTAAGGTACTTAGTTACTTTCATTAAAGTATGCATATCCTTTTGCTTTACTAACTTGTTGTCACCTGGTTTGGGCTTGCTTATTTGTTTTTTAATAACAAAAACCCCCAAAGTTATATTTTTGGCAACTGTAAAAGCCCTTTAACACCAAAAGTGAAATTAATAAGCCTCACCTGAAGGATTCTCTGCAAAACGATTTCTCTCAACATAGGGACGAGAGGTGTCCGTGAATAAATAGGAAAACCATGTAACTTGTGTTACTTTTTTGAAAAAGTAATTTGAAGGTAATGTACTACTTTACTAGTTACTTAAAGTAATCTGATTACGTAACTCGAGTTAAACGTAAACGCTGGCGTGACCCCGTCTGCTCTCAGTGCTATTTCTGTGTCGGCTCTCTTCATGTCTGGAGTGCTGATCTTAAAGGAGAGGCTTTATTAGAGTTCTTAAGGGGGAACTTTAGCCTGTTGTTTATTTTCGATGTTTCTTTTTAAATTGTCTGCTGATGGAGGCAGTCTTGACGTCACTGATTGCGCTGATAATGAACCGTTTCTCCTGCGGTTCAAACTCTCGTCTGTCCTCGCTGTGAATGTCCTGACTCGCGTTCACCAGAGGAAACACAAACTTCCTGGTAATTGCCATGTCCAAAAACAAGAAACAAAATCCGACATGTTTAAAGGGATGTTTGCGGTTTCACCGTTTTTTTATTGTAAAAAATATATATATATATTTTTCCATTATTGAAATAAGCTGAATGAAGACTTAATATAACTTTTATTTATAAAATATAATAAACAACAATAAAAATAAAAATTCTAATCTAGTTCTAATCTACAATTCTAATTCTAATATTGTAACAAAATAAATAAAATGTAAACATTAGATGACTGACTTAAACTTAAAACATAAATGAAAAACTAAAGTGAACTGACATAGGTTGTAGTTGTACTAAAACTGCAAACAAGGCTAACACAATATATAAAAATTACAACATACTAATTTACTAAAAATAAAAACTGAATTATAAAATAAACGCTAATACAAAATATGTATAATACTATAACCATACTAACTATATTATTGTTATAATATAATAATAACTTGAGTTCAACCCGTTTGGGTTTTGTGCTTTTACAAAATACTGAAATGTAAAATAAACCTGAATTTTTAAATATAATAAATACTATAAATATGTATCAAAACATGAAAAGTACTCTACTGTTCATGCTTTTGAAAATTTAAACAAACTGAAAATATAAAAATGTCTAATTTAAAATAATAATACTGTAATAATTTATAATAATTACAAATACACTAACGTTCAACGCCCGGTCTCTTTGAACAAAATACAATAACTGAAAATTAAAATCCAGCTAATTTAATATATGAAAAATAAAATGATACTTTATACAAAATAATACTGATGTTCCACTGCATGTCACGTTGGCAAATAAATGAAAACTTTTAAATTTACATATTTCATAGTCTGTAAATTATCAAATAACCCTATTTTTTAGTGCATGACACTGTATTCCAGTATTAGTTATTTTACATAGGAGCTTATTCTTATCGCACAGACCTGCCATGTTTTCTCCTTTTTTCTTGTTTTTAAAACTATGAGTGCTGAGATGAAATGATGTTCTGTCGTACTCTGCATATCTACAACGTTCCTTCAGCCTAAGTCTGGAAACTTAATGACCGTTACCCAGAATCCCCTTTCACTCGGCACCCGTTACCCAGCGCATTATAACTCATGTCCCCTGAGTATTTCAGGCTCTTTCTTTTTAACAACTCCTGAGCTTTTTGTCAGCTTCAGCAAAGATCTCTCTTTGTCTCTGTCTCTCTCTGTCTCTCTCTGACTCTATCTTTGTGCATTTTTCATACCCTTCCATTTATATCCTCCTCTTTGTTTTGCTCGTTTCGCTGAGTCACGTTTTCATCTCCCTCTTTTTTTTCCTCCCTCTCTTCCTCTTCCTCATCCCTGTGTCGGTGTTGTAGATGTATCCTGGTGTGGACAGTGAGATTTCTGTGAGTAATCTGCACGCTCACCTCTGACCTCTGACCTCTTCATCCCTCCTTTTCATGTCTTTAATTTGCCCCCTTACTGTTTGTTTTGATGTTTTTCTCTGTTTCTCACATTAATGCAGTCTGGTGACATTAAAGATTCGAGATATATCCTATATTATACTAAATTATATATATTTATAAAAAAAAAAAAAAAAAAAAAAAAAAAAAAAAAAAAAAATTTAAAAAAAAAAAAAAAAAAAACAAAATATATATTGATATATATTGTATAAATAACAGGACAGACAAAAAAAGCTTAAGACTAACTATTGAGCATATTAATGCCTTTTGTATCAGTATATGAAAAATTATATTATTAAATTACACTGTTTTATGTTATGTAGAATATATATATACTAAGTATATTAATGCCTTTTATGTGAGTATATAACGTTGTTTTATTGTATATTATGTTTTATTTTATATTACATTTTATTGTATATGTTGATAAATATTAAAGGGGTCCTATTATGCTCTTTACAAAGTCTTGATTTTGTTTTGGGTGTGTACTAGAACATGCTCTCATGTTTGGTTCGAAAAACGCATTATTTTTCACGTAATTTACATTATTAAAATACCTCTCTCCCCAGCCTGGCACAAACGGCTCGATTAGTTCCGCCTTTGATGAAGGTCCGCCTTCCGAAAAACAAAATGTGTTGTGATTGGTTAGCTGTCCCGGTGCGTTGTGATTGGCGAACAGCTTAGACGGTGTTTCAGTACTGCCACGCCCCTTGCTCCGTCTTTCAAACAAAAGCTTTTGGCGAATCCGGCAGGCACTGTTCTCCCTCGTGTTGTGGAAGCTGTCTTCAGTAAAATGCTCAGCACACAATAGTAAATTGGGGTTATAATGCTCAGGAACCGAGTTAAAAAGTAAATTGCAACCACTATTTCCTGACATCATCTGTTCAGAAGAAGTGAAAAAAAACACGTTTAGGCGGTCTCACACAGGACACCGAAGAAGCGCAGCGTGCCCAACTTCTTTAACAATTCAAATACATTATTTTCTATGAGTGTAGGCACACCGGCAGCGCCCCCCTATACTTCGAGTTAATATTGGGTGTAAGAATTGTTCTAGCCAGCGTTCTCATTCAGTCCGGGCGTACCCTCGCTCTTCTGCATGTTTTGCACAGTCTCTCTTTGGTACACACCTGATTCAGATCATCATCTCGTTAGAAGTGAGCTACGTGCATGAACTGTGGTCCGATTGACATGCTCCCTACACAGTTTTCTTTGCTCCCTACTCGCTGAGCAGGGGAAATCCGTTGAAGTTAACTTCACTTCGGAATATTCATTTACACATTTGCGCTGCGCCGCTGGCTGCAGCATCTTCACACACACACCCAACCCAAAACTTACTATAGAAAGTACTCCCCTCAAACTGGAATCATGGAGGAATATCCGGTAAAGACCACTTCGCAGGGCACTTACAGTCAAACATACCAGCAGCTTGGAGGGTGACGTGCGAGATGTCGCGGTGATCACACACAACAAAATGTGGCCAGATGGGGGGTGGTTAGCGTCGGAGGACTGAATTAGACCGCTTTTCTAGGACACTGGTGCTGCTGTCTCTTGTTTGAGGCTACAGCACAGGCACTCTTCTTCTTGTTTTCTCTGACACCTAACTCTCTCTGCAACAGCTCTCTTCTTCTGTCTCGTCTGATGCACTCACCAACCATGTGGCGTTCTAACCTCGCCCCTCCCCCACCTCCCAACCTTAATTTCTTTAGGCTGTAATTCTTGTAATGAAATTATCTAATGTCCGCTTTGTGACATCACAAGCCTGAACCAAACGCTGTAGTCCAACGAGCCTTTGCTGTAGTTGCTTGAATTGATTTTTTTTTAATAAATATCTCCCTTTGGAGTGGACTTTGATATTTGTAACTTTCTAGATCTTTTTTAAGCCCAAACATACACACTACACACTGAATAAAATAAAAAAAGTGAAAAAGGCATATATGACCCCTTTAAATATTACAGGACAGACACTGGTGAAATCACTTAAGACTTACCGATTGAGCCTATTCATGCCTTTATGTCAGTATTTAAATATTATGTTTACTTATACTATTAATTTATATTTTATCCTGTTTTAATATGATTATGTAAAATATATTGATATTATTTATAATAATCAACAGGGCAGACCATGTTAATATTGAGAACTGATGTCAGTTATATTAAGCATTAATATCCTTGCAATAACACCATTTCAGAAGTCAGTTTGAATCAGCTTTTAATGCATCTGTAAATGCTCTCAGTGTTACATGCTTTATCTTGCAGTTTAAATCTGTTACATTGTTACAGGTCAGGAGTTACTCTTGTTACATTGTTGCATGTTTTTGCAGTTAGATACTCATGATTGGTTGATACAGTCATGTGATGAGGTCTTCTGCTCTCTGATTGGCTGATTGTGTGTGTGCAGGTTCCTCTGAGGCTGATTGAGGGCGTTGAGAGCAGAGATATGTTTCAGCTGCACATCATCTGCAAAGACTCCAAAGTAGTGAGGTACAGACACACACACACTCACTCACCTCCCTCACACACACACACACCAACACACTCACTCACTCAGCAATCACATCACTCACACAGGCAACCTAGCCACCTCACTCACTCCTCACTCACTCACTCACTCACTCACAATCACACACACACACACAATCACAAACACACACACACACACAACTCCACCGACACGCACACCGACAGACAGACACACAAAACACACACTCACACACACACATCACTCACTCACACACACACACACACAAACACCAACACACACACACACACACGACAGACATACAGACACACGCCACTCACCAACTCATTTCACCTACTCACTCACCACGCACATCACATATCACCGCACACACACACACTCACTCACAAGACAGCCACACAGACCACCACCCACACACACTCCCCTCACCACACATGCACACACACATACACGCACGCACGCACGCACACAGACAGACACACACACAGTAAATATAATAAATCCATTTTAATTAACTCAAATTTAACTATTTTAACTTTTGCATTTTTATCATAATCTCAAGGACGCTGAATTTGACATTAACAATACCTACTTTAATATTAACTTTTTAGGGTGTATATATAATGTATATTATGTTTTAATTACTTTTAGATAATAATATATTTTATGTTTTTATTGACTTTTGAATTTTTCCCTCAAACGCGCTGATTAAAAACTGTATCCTCTTAAAGTTATCGTTGTGATGAAATTGGGATTTTAGTTTTTTTAGTTAAGAAAATAAAATGAATGCATTTTAATTACTCATATTTTATTTAACATTTGAGAACACTGAAATTGGGATTAATAATACCTTCTTTAATATTATTTTCTTAGTATATAATATAAAAACGTTTTATTACTGTTAGGTAATATATTATTATATTACTTTTGCTTTTCTATCTCAGGATCTCACTTCATGAATTTGAAAATGCCTTGTCAACAGTTATGGTATTGGCCGATATTATGACTTAAATTATCAATATTGATCCGATTAAGCTGATATCGTACACAGATCATAAAATAATTATTTAATTAAACTCTAACACTAAAATTTCCTTACCAGGTTTCAGAAGTACTGTCTCTTTTCTACTGTGCATTGTTATGTTGTTGCCTGTGTCTTGTTTAAATCTCACATTGGTGTGACATATTATGGAATTAACATCTCGTTATCAATATATGGTTATCGTCTCGTTATCAAAAATAATGAGTTGTTGTTGTTGGCCAAAGTTGCCATAAAATATATAAGTATAATTGTCTTTCTCAGTTTTCATTGTGCTTCACATGTTTCTGTGGCCTTTTCTGAATCCGCTGTAATCCGTGTTGTTTCCTGACATCTGCTAAATGCGTGAATGTGAATGTTTTCTGCATCAGGTGTCATTTCTCGACGTTCAAGCAGTGTGAGGAGTGGCTGAAGCGCTTGAACAGAGCCATAGCGCATCCAGCCCGTCTGGAGGAGCTGTTTGCGCTGGCATATCACGCCTGGTGTTTAGGAGGAAACACAGACGATGAAGACCAACACCTGCACCTGTGCAGACCAGGTAGACTTAAACGGAGCAAAAATATGCAATTGGGTGCAGATGCTGATATTTCTATGGCTGACAAGTGATGAAATTCTGATGCATGTATTGTAAATCAATGAGATCTTTATAAGAGTACAGCAGCTACTGACATAAAATGATCTAAATATCAGTCGTCGCTCTATATCTCCAATAATATGTCTTCGTAAGATGAGATTGAAATGATCCGAACATATAATGCAATGATTGAGAGATGAAGAAATAAACGCTCCTCAGAAGATCCTGATGATCAGATTTGAGACGCACTGGTTTTTCTAAAACATGATTGATAGAGAATCAAGTAAAGCTGAGCTGCTTCAGTCCAGTAAGTGTTCATCTGGAGATATTACTGCCGTATCGACGTTTACTAATAAAAATCAGTCAGATTTGACCGCAAAAAGACACGAGAAGCACGAGTGGAGCTGGAAGTTTGTACAATTACACTAAAAGAGCTTTGACTTGATAAAAAAAAATATAAACCATCATGATATGCTTCATCCAAGATTCGAATTAAATTTCAGGCAAAACTGGAATATCGCAAAAACACTTGTACTCAACCACCGTTTCATCCAACGAGTCAAGAGAACAAAATCGTCACTCCTGGTAAACTGGCATAACTATCTCTAAGGAAAAACTAGGAGAAGCACTGTAATAGACTACAATATAAAACTACTTGCGCTCTGGCGAGCAGCGAAAACCCAATAAACGCGTCGAGTGTGGATGCTGATGTTGGCGGAAGCAGTCGTGTAAGGACAATATACAGAAAATTCTCATTGCTCGAGCATCAGACGACAATAACACATTAGACGCTGTGAACGAGATCGTTCCGCTGCTAGTAAAGTTATCCCTCATAGGTGCAAAGTCACATGACTTTTTCGATCGCATGACCCCGGATTACTCGATAAAGGTGTTCCACCGTCAGTTTGCATTTTTTATTATCGGATAAAACAAAGTTACCTATCAGATGTGAGCATAGGTTTTTTTTAGACTTTTATGCGCCTCTTGGCATTTCTATCCCGCGGTTTTTTTTATGCGTGTCCAAAATGGGCAAATTAAGTATCAGATGACAGAAGGCATGGAGTAGATTGTTTGCAACCGGTTTTTTACAGCAACGTTTTGATACACTCGAGAATTAGAGTTATCACAATGGACTCCAGGAGCACGAAAGCAGTAAGTCAAGTCGCTGGGGGATATTTGTAGCAATAGCCAACAATACATTGTATGGGTCACAATTATACATTTCTCTTTTATGCCGAAAATCATTAGGATATTAAGTAAATCATGTTCCATGAAGATATTTTGTTAAATTTCCTACCGTAAATATATCGAAACTAAGTTTTTGATTAGTAATACGCATTGCTAAAAACTTCATTTAGACAACTTTAAAGATGATTTTCCTCAATATTTAGATTTTTTTGCACCCTCAGATTCCAGATTTTCAAATATTGTCCAATTCTAACAAACCATACATCAATGGAAAGATGATTTATTCAGTTTGTGTCTCTCAGGTGATCACGTGCGGCACAGGATGGAGGTGGAGGTGAAGCGGATGGGATTTGACATGCAGAACGCCTGGAGAGTATCTGATATCAACAACAACTACAAGTAAGATTACAGTGTGATGATAGATGGATGGAAACAGTCTTAAATTGATTTCACTAATATACTGAAACCTCATGAGCCAGAACACATTATTTCTTTTACTACAGTATTTTACTTACTATTGATGAACTTTGCAACATTGATTCTGTAGCTGAATTAACATTGAACTAAATTGAGCTGACTAATGGCACTGTTGTCTAGGGCTGCTTGATTATGACGATAAATAGTTTTTAGAACAATTTAATTGTTCTAACAACAATAAAAAATAATAACAAAAAGACAACTTAAATTCTCAGTTGATTTAGAGCATGAAGTGACAGTTGATTAAAATAACAAAAAAGATGCCATGTTTTCAGACATGATTAATTGATTAATCGGTTTATTATCATGAATGTGGCACAATAATCGGTTTATTATCGGTTTTCATAATTGTTGAATGCTAAAAATTCAAATCAAAACCTAAATTCGGTTACTCACGCTTATGCAGAGCTGCTTTCCGGCTGAATAATTGTGCTTGTTTATTGCTGTGAAGCTGCTTTGAGTGCTAAATAAATAAATTTGACCTAACTTTGCTGTAGGTGTAAGGTCATGGTATAGCAAAAATCCATTAAATGTGTGTGCAGAGTGTTGAGTTTGTAACACTAATACAGCAGTGTGTTGTGTGTTGTGAGACGTGCTGTAGAGACGGATAATTAAAGCGAGCCAGAACCTGCTGCGCCGCATGAGTCACATCAGACAAACTCGTGTGTGTGTGAGACTGTGTGTGTGTGAGAGAGAGAATGAGAGTGTGTGTGAGTGAGTGAGAGTGTGTGTGTGAGAGTGTGTGTGGGTGTGTGTGTCTGTCTCTGGTCGGTCATCGAGGCTCATGGAGAACGTCAGCATATAATTGGACTGAGGTTGTCATTTGAGGGTGAGACGGACGCAGCGGGCGTGAGACAGAGATGTGATTGATCTGAACATCAGAACGAGACGAGCGAGAAAACGACTGTTTATTCTTTTTGATGTTCAGATACTTTCTTGTATGCAAGTTTAATGATTTTGCTATTCCAGTTGCCATGAAAAGAGCCTCTGTGTTAATATGGTGTTCAATAATAAATATGATACTGAATTATTATATTCATCTATAAATTTATTTATTGAGTATAAAGGCATTTTTAGCTTGCGTAGTTGCTGTATTTCGTAATATGTGACCCTGGGGCACAAAAGCAGTGTTAAGTCGCTGGGGGATATTTGTAGCAATAGCCAAATATACAGTATATGGGTCAAAATTATACATTTTTTTTTATGTCAAAAATCATTAGGATATCAAGTAAAGATCACGTTCCATGAAGATATTTTGTAAATCTTACCGTAAATATATCAAAACTTATTTTTGATTAGTAATATGAATTGCTAAGGACCTTATTTGGACAACTTTAAAGGCGATTCTCAGTTTTTAGATTTTTTTTGTACCCTCAGATTCAGATTTTCAAATAGTTGTATCTTAACCAAATATTGTCCTCTCCTAACAAACCATACATCAATGGAAAGCTATTTATTCAGCTTTCAGATGATGTATAAATCTCAATTTAGAAAAATGTACCCTTATGACTTGTTTTTGTGCTCCAGGGTCACATATATTTGCTGTAAGAATATTGTTAATTTGCTGCATATAATTCATTTATTGGGGTTTATTGGTATTTTGATAAATGTAAGGTTTATTGGTATTATGACATGTTATTATATTGTTGTATATTAATTCCTAGTATGTTTTGTCATGTTTGTCATGTTATGTTTTAGTGTCTGACTCTTGTCATTGTAGGTTGTGTTCGAGTTACCCACAAAAACTGCTGGTGCCCGTCTGGATCACAGATAAGGAGCTGGAGAGCGTGGCCTCCTTCAGGTCCTGGAAGAGGATTCCTGTGGTGGTGTACAGGTGAGAGAAGCAGCTCGTCTGCCTCCTGCACAGCTGACAGTGACTGATGATCTCTGCGGTGTGTCCCATCAGGCACCAGCGTAACGGGGCGGTCATCGCCCGCTGCAGTCAGCCGGAGATCAGCTGGTGGGGCTGGAGGAACACCGAGGACGAGTATCTGGTGACGTCTATAGCGAAGGCCTGTCAGCTGGACGCCGGGCCGAGGGCCTGCAGGACCAGAGGAGACGGACCCGACTCGTCCGACAGTGACTTCGGTAAGTTTTATTTTTAGTTTTTTTTCCCCCAATACAATTTAATTCATGAAACTTTAACCATTTAATAATTTGTGACCCTGTCTGTGAAATCCAGGCTAAAGTCTCAAAATCTAATTATGAGATAACAAAGTTTGATTTCAACCATTAATTTAACTATGATTTAAATCTCTGACGTGGCCTTACTCAGTCAATATTAAAGATATAAAGGTTATATTTTCACAGAATGTTTTACATCTTTATGAAGGATGATTTTATGTAAAAAAACAGTAAATAAGGAGGCCCTATGTAGTGTTTTTTTTTTTCAGAATTTTGCTTTGTCTTTTTTAACTTTTTATGATCTATTTATTGAATTTTTTTCATTCTAATTTATTATCTAAAATCAAGTAAATTAATTAATCTTTTAAAATGTAATCCAATTACTAAATGTTTACTGTGTTTTGGTACACAAAAACCAACAGAAGTACTGTTGCCAATAAAACATGGAAGTTAAGAGTATGTTTCTTAAAAATATTATATTTTGTATTATATTATATGATACTTAGGAAGTGCATTCTGCTGTACTACAGCCTATATTCTGTCACTAATTTCTTCAGTAAGCTAAAGTTTATTTAGTTTTTATGAATTGTTTCATGTTCTCATTTGGTTTCTTGTTGTATATTTTATTCCTGTTCATTGTATGTGACATTGTAAAATGGGACCAGTCATTTTGAGGAACGTGTGACAATGGATCTGTGTGTCTGTGTGGTACATCAAACGAATACATTTTAAAAATTGGCATTTCAATGCAGTAAAGCTTTACGTAAAATAATGAATCTGTAAAGGTTATAAGGCCAAGCAAGGCTTCTTAATCCTGCGTTTAGTCCGCAGTTTTTAGACCTGACCTTTGAAGGTTGTCTCTGTCAGATAATTACTGCAGGCATGTTGGCGGAAATGAGCGGGTAATGAGTCGGTCTGAAAAATTGAATTCACCCAGTTCTTTCCCACAAAGGCCGAGTTTAAATCCGTCTCGCGGCCAATTACCGCTGGTGGACGGTCAAGCTAAGGTTCATTTGCGCCGACCCGAGCTACAAGAATCAATTGGGTTGCCATGGGAACTCCTTGCAACACACCTCATTCACAGACGCTTTCTCTTCAGCCCGCTGCTACAAGCGCCTGCAATGCGGTCAGGCTGTGTCTGAGAGGAATTTAGCAGGAGTGTTTTTGCGCAGTTGAGAGTACTGCACTTAATACAGTCGTGACGCACGCGAAATGAACGGGGCGTTGCAACATCCCCACTCAAGCAACGCTTCTTCCGGATGAAACTGTCGTGGTTGCAGAAATGCGTTAAGGCATTAGTCCCCCAAATGAAATGGACGTTCATTTACTCACCATCAGGTCTCCCAAGATGTAGGTGTAATTTTCTTCAGTGACCAGTAAAGAAGATTCAGCTCAAACGGGTCCTTGGTCAATGCCTACCGTCTCTGTGAGAGTCAAAAAAGCTCTACAGCAAGACGGAATGATCCCTGTGGCCTCTGATGCTATATCGAGGTCTTATGAAAGCAAACTGTTGGTCGTGCAAGATAACTGTACGTTTTTCAACATTACCGTAATCCAGAGCTCAAGCACCGCGTACAGTTCGGAACATATCATTTTTTGAACCGGTTCTTTTGTGAACTAGTTGCGGTTCCAGAGATCTACAAGTTATCAATCAAAACTCACCTGACGTCATCCGGCTGGAAATGAGCCAACATAGCTTGTATGCGAGCTATGAGAATGAACACAGCCATGGACTGGCATTTTATAGATCATCAAAGACCACAGTTTCAGCTATAAAATCTTCTTTACGTTTGTGACCAACAAGTATCATCGACATCCGGAGGGCCTGAACATGAGCACAAGACAGCACATGTTCATTTTTGGGTGAACTATCCCTTAAAGAGCGTAGGATTGGTTATATGCGGATGAGTTTCTCAATGCCTAACAGAAGCCAACTAGGATTATGTGATAATCAACAATTCCCAACGTCCAAAAAGTTCTGCTGTTAACATTAGTTAATGCACGTGGAATGAACATGAACGAACAGTGAAGGGAAACGTCTTGTTCATGAAATACTCTTACCAAAGATTATAAAATACGGCTACTAAATGTAATGTCATGGTTGTTTTGTTAGTTAATTCCATTATGTTAACTAAGGAACCTTATTGTAAAGTGTTACGATAATCTTGTATAATATATAATCTTAGTAATAATATTGTTTTTTGTCTTGGGCCACAACCACTCACAGTAAAGAGTTTTGGATGAATAAACCTCACTTGTCTTCTACATAAAATGCAGTTAATTAAATTATTCAAAGCAGGATGGTTCTGTTCTGATCCAGTAATCATTGATCCTGCGTTTCATTACTTAATGCAATCACTCTTATTAATTAAACGTGTTCCACTGAATGCAGGCGTGTCTGTTTTTGCTGAGTCGAGACTCATCTTTAACTCTTCTGCTCGGTTTTGGCCGGCCTCTGTAAAGTCTTAATGGCCGTAAGTGAATTGGCTGTCATGGTCGTGATGGCAGAAGTTCCTCCGCATGCGGCCGTCGTTGATCTTCCAGCAGGACAGACGAAAGAATTATAACTGCACTTGCGGCGCATTAAAGCGAGTCTGACTCTGTTGTGTCGCTCGTCTCTGGCACACTGATACTGATTTCTGCAGTATGCGGTAGGGCTGGTTTTGTGAAGATGTCACGATTCAAGACACTGCAGAGCATCTTAATATCATAATTGGATCACGATTGAAGCTGTGCCAAACCAGCGGTTCACTTCACTTTTGTTCATGTCTGTTTAGACAACCTGTGTATATCGTGTAGTGACTGATATGCTTTGAAACATTTGTTACATACTATTTTTGGTAGTATGCAGCAGGGTCAGAAATGAGCTTTTCCATTCCTTTTTTTTATTCTTGATGCCTCTTAGGCCAGCAAGTGTAGATGAGTTGGTTTCTCATCAGCTTTGGAGAAATGTATGCTCCGCCATTGGATCCTCTGGCGTGAATGGGTGCCGTCAGAATGAGAGTCCAAACAGCTGATAAAACCTCACAATAATCCACATGACTCCAGTCCATCATTTAATGTCTTGTGAAGTGAAAAGCTGAAACAAATCCATCAAGACAATTGTAACTTCAAACCGTTTCACTGAAGGAGGCGTTATAATGGATTATGGACTCGTGTTTTACCTAGAAGCAACGATTTGATGTTAAAAATGTCGTAATGATGGTTTTGTTTCTTATAAATGCACAGCTTTTGTCTTCTCCAGATGTTAACGATGGTCTGGAGTGCTGTGGATTATTGTGATGTTTTATCAGCTGTGTGGGCTCTCATTCTGACGGCACCCATTCACTGCGAGGCCCCATGCTGAGCACGTCATTAGATGCCCTTATGTGCGTTTGGGGGGCATTTTTGTTCATTGGATGACACCAAGCCCCCAAATTTCCCACCTGCAGTAAAGCGTGTAGTAGCACAGTATGTCGAAATTCTGCTCTAAGCGCACTACTCTCCTGTTTTCTCAGACGTCTCTGACGGGTGTCCCACTCTGATGCAGCAGTGCAGCACAGAAAATATGATTCTAGATGCCGTTCTACACCGGGCAGTGGCGAATCGTGCCACAAGGAGGAGGCTGCGGAGTGAAGGTGCGCGCGTTGGAACTCATCTCAGCTATGGATGACGTGGGAATTTATTGGTTGTTTGTGGGAGGTCCAGAGAGGGCAGGGTTTGTCTCGCTTTATGTGTGTTTGTAGAGTACATCCAAAGGTGAGGTGATGTTTTGGGCATGCCAATATCCACTCCAGTAAGGAAACGCTTTCAGCACTTCAAAGCGTTTGCGTCAGATCCCGGATTCCGGCAAGGAAGTGAATAACTCTATATATATATATATATAATAATAATACATATATATGATGGATATAAACATATTAATATAAATATATTTACTATATTAATATTAAAAATAAGAATAGTAGTTATGAATATATTATTAGCTCTAAAGAGCCAATATCAGTAGATCTCAATCATTGTTGAAATGGGACGAATTGAGACACAATTAATCTCATATCAAAATTAGCTGAGAAAAGCCTTTGTAGATAATTCAAAGATATTACAAATATAATGAGTGAATGATTGAGTAGACATTACAAAAGCGACTTCAGAAGTCAAATGTATTTTTTATTTTTAACGCGTTACTTGAGGCCTTTATGTATAATGTATAAAATGTATTTACGTATAAAAAGTTATTCACGATGCACATTGCAATGCATTGTATATATTTTCATAAATGAGTGTAACCAAAGTGAAAATGCATTATAATTGCAGAAATCTGAAATCGGTTGTTTGTCATGTGTTTTAATGCATTGTACTTTCTAAAGGTGTAACGATGAAAAGATATGTATTATAACTGTGGTTGCAATTATTGATGTGATCATACAATGCATTAAAATACTTTTATAGTGCATTATATATAAGGCTTCAGGTAAAGTGTTTCCTGATTTTCCAGCAAATGCACACATGTATTCTGCTTGGTGATCCAGATCTAACTTCTGCAGTTATTTGCAGCTCTCCCTCCTCATGCAGTGTCTCTATCATGTTGCGTTCAGACGTTTGTAACCCGACTCGTGCGTCTGCTCTCTCTAGCTGGCTCTCGGCTCTGGAAAGCACTCGTTGGCTGCAGCACCTGTCTGTCATGCTGAAGGCCGCGTCTCTGGTGTGCTCTGCGGTGGAGCGGGAGGGAAGGCCGGTGCTGGTGCACTGCTCAGACGGCTGGGACCGCACGCCGCAGATCGTGGCCCTCGCAAAGATCCTTCTGGATCCCTTCTACAGGACCATAGAGGTAAACGTGAAGAAGAACCACCACCCATACGGCTCCGTGTGAATTAGTTTGCTCATGGGTTTGATTCACAGGGAATACATGATCTTAACCGTGCACCTTGAATGCAAAGATAAAAGCATCTGCCAAATGCAGCAGAGAGACTAATATTAAATGCATGTTTAATTTAAGTCAAGTCACTTTTATTTATACAGCACTTTACTCAATGCAGATTGTTTCAAAGCAGACAGTGTCGTTATTCAGATCAGTTTAGTTCAATGTCAGTTCAAACTTTAAAGTGTCTTTACACATTCGAGTGTTAAGCTGCATAAATTATCCGAATGCTGCATAAAAGCCAGACTAAATAATGCCTGCTCTGACCCACCTCAGCACCTAGTCAGGGTCAGTATCGTTAATGAAAACTAAAACCATAAAAACACATTTTGGTTACTTGAAATGAAATAAACATTAACTAAAATAAAATAGTGTGACCTGTCTGGGAAATCCAGGCTAAAGCCTCAAAACTAATCTATGAGATAAGCATCAAGGGTTGATAGTTTGATTTCAACGTTCATTTCACCTATGATTGCAATCTTTGACATGATATAAATGGTTACATTTTTCACAGAATGTCTTTACCTATGAAGGATGATTTTATGTTGAAAACAGTAAATCACAAAAAAAATGATTTTAGCTGGGTTTTCACAGACAGGGTCACGTTTATATAACAAATTAAAGTGCAAAAACTAAAAATAAAATCTAATTCAAAATAACAACAAAAATGCAAATGTAGTATATCAGTGATACTAAAGCAACACTCTTCCTAGTATCAAAGGCAGTTTATTTATGCAGGTGTAAGTGTAAATTCATCTAAAAATGCCACTGCAAATGCAGTTTCCCTGCCAGCTTTGCCGTGTAAATGTGTCTTTAGAAACGTAAAGGTGGGGTAAGTGATTTCTGGTAGCCTATGTTGACATTTGAAATCACCAAATCAAACACGCCCCTACCCCAAAAGTGTTTTGCCCCTGTTTTGATAGCTCCACCCCACATTTATGTACGCAACCCAGGCAACGATTAGTTCTGTGAAACAAAGCAAAAGCAATGTTACACTGTCTACACCGGACCCGAGTGGCACGGCGCGACAAAATACTATAGAACTCATTATAATCAGTGACGCTGTCCACACTATAGCTTATATAAATTCTATGTCTTACATGGATGCAGCCGAATACAAGAACAAAGGCCCCAGACAGAACCTGCTGCTGCGTTCTATTCATGACGTATTGACACAATTTTCAAATGATTTTCAACGGTCGCTTTCCAGTGTACTAGACAGACTTTAGCTATTGCGATGCAGACTCGGTGTTACTCACCTATCGAGAAGAACCAAAACAACCTTGTCGTCCGATCGCAGGCCTTCCGCTCCTCGAGTTCTCTCCAGCGCTGGAAAGCTGATCCGATATTACAAGGGTCCTACTTCTTGCCTAAAGGTGCTGTATGTAAGTTTCTGACTCTACTAAAGCATAAAAATACCATAATATGCTTGCAGATATTTAAGAAACATGCTAATTTAACACTGTTTTACAATGCTACAGTCAGGTATTCTCCTTTGAAAATGTGCGTTCCAGGCCAGAATGTTGGTCTCTGTTTTGGTTTGTGAAACTTGTGAAACAAAAGCCCCCCGGGTTGCCAGTTGGCGGAAAACACAGCATATTTCATTTAATTCATCGTCAAGTGCGCTCGTTCTGTTGCTGTCCCATTGGCCAACCTGACGGGTGAAAAAAAAACCCTTTCCAAGATTTTGAATTTGGACTGCAATACCTAATTCAACCAATCTGTGTCAATCCTACATACAGCACCTTAAGCTTCTTTTGATCGAGAAGACGTTTTCCTCTTTTTTGTTTTTTATCCGCCATCTCTATATTTCTGTCGCTCGGCTCGGCTAATGTCAGTCCCGTGCACTGAACGCTCTCTCTCCTCCACATCATGAGTAGACACGCCCCTTACTGCTGATTGATAACAAGTTTGTTTTGCTATTCGAATCAGTTTTCGAAGCGTTTGAAATCACTACCCCACCCTTAAATAACTCACTTGCATTTGCCTGTCAGAGCGCTAGTTAACTCTGGTTCGTTAGCCTCGTGTCTCTGACTGTCTGTGGGTCTGGGCAGGGTTTTCAAGTGCTGGTGGAGATGGAGTGGCTGGATTACGGTCATAAGTTTGCGGATCGCTGCGGTCATCAGGAGAGCGGCGAGGATGTGAGTGAACAGTGTCCCGTGTTCCTGCAGTGGCTGGACTGTGTTCATCAGCTCCTCAAGCAGTTCCCCTGCCTCTTCGAGTTCAACGAGGCCTTTCTGGTATGTCAACAATGTGTACCATTATGGTATTAAAAAGTAAACGCGTTACTTTTTATAATAGGCTCAAAGACGTTAAGATGTCCGCATCGAAAGAAATTTACAAAAGTGATTTTATGTCCATAGAAAGCACATTAACTGTAAGTAAAGTGTCTACTTTTAAGGATTCAAATAAGTTTTTGGAGAATAAAACGTCAACATTTTGAACATTGATCTTTATAATAGTCTAATGATTTTGGGCATAAAAGAAAAATAGAAAATTTTGACACATACAATGTATTGTTGGCTATTGCTACAAATATCCCCCAGCGACCTAACACTGCTTTTGTGCTCCAGGCTCACAAATCCTCAGTTTATATGACCTGTAGGTCTCATCCAGATGTTGTTGTTGTTCAGTTTTACACTGATTGTATTTCCAGGTGAAGCTGGTTCAGCACACATACTCCTGTCTGTACGGTACGTTCCTGTGCAATAACGCGAAAGAGCGCGAGGCCCGTAACGTCTATAAACGCACCTGCTCCATCTGGTCGCTCCTGCGCAACGGCAACAAGAACTTCCAGAACTTCCTCTACATCCCCTGCCATGATATGGTCAGCACACCTCCAAACACAAACACACACAAAACACTATAAAACACACCTTTGGATTGGTTCAGAGAGGATTTATGCTGCATTCACATCCTGATAATAATTGTGCTTCCAAGTGCAGACTCTAAAAAAGGGGTTTTAGCCAATTAGGTGTTTTAGAGCTGAACAAATACTATTTATATTTACTTTAGAAATTTTCATATCTTTTTAAGATTTTATTAATATCTCAGTCTTTTCTAGATTGGAAATTGCTATTTTAAAATTCACCGATATTTAAAGGTTTTCTGTGACTGTGAGAACCCTGTTTAAAAGATGCATTAAACTTTCTCATTTGTTGTGCTTTATTTATGTAATGCCCAGTAAATGCAGTGTTACTTTTTTGATATGTCTATATAGTTTTTCATTTTTATTTCATATTTTAGTGCATAAAGTTAAACTTAGCAAAAATTATAAATCTTGCCTTGGCAACTAGCTGAAATAAAATAAAACGTTTTATGTCAAGTAATGGAAATGTTTTTAATGGTTTTAATTAACTATACGATACATATGCTACATTTATTTTAAGACATTGATTTGTGTCACGTCTAAACACAAACACATTATTACTTTAAACAAGACCCATGCACTTTTTGATTAATTATAAGCTTTCAACGAGAGACTCGTTAACATTTTTGTTTTTCCAAAAAAGCAATTTTAGCCAATTAACAAAAACTGTTTATATTTACCAGAAAAATTTCCATAACTTTTTAAGATTTTGTTCATTTCTGTGCCTTTTGCAGATTGGAAATCACTGTTTTAAAAATCACAGATATTTGAAGGTTTTCCAAGACTGTGAGAAGCCCATTTAAAAGAAATTCACATTTTTCCCCCCCTCATTTATTGTGTTTTGTTTACGTGATACCTCTGGTTGAATGCAGATGTTGAGTTGTTGTTGTGGTGATGTCGGCAGGTTTTGCAGCCGGTCTGTCACACGCGAGCGCTGCAGCTGTGGACGGCTGTGTATCTGCCGTCGTCCTCGCCGTGCACCGCGGCTGAAGATGCCATGGAGATCTACCTGAGCCCTTCGGCCGGAGGAGAGGAGTTCAGCTCGCGCTCCCTCGACAGGTGACCATTCATTTCATTACAGTGCTAAAAATGCTGCACCATTACATTTGCTCACATATTGCTTCACTAAATCTTTATTTGGCCACATTCCAAACAACTTTCCTGAAAGTAATATCCTGATGTATTTCCTTCTCTACAATCAGATTCCAGCACACTTGCTGCCAGTAAATTTCAGATTGCAGGACTTTTTTCCTGCTGATCTGTGTATACATATATATATATAGATATATTATTGGTCTGGGCGATGACCATAAAAAATGTCTCAACGATATAAGTGTTTCATATCGTTCGGCATCGATAAATTATTGACATTTTAAAACAGAGCAAAGAAAAAAGGTTAAATTTACCTTACTGTATTGCAAATTAACAATTTATTGAGACAACAACAAATATTCAAAATCTACAGTCAAACACAAAATAAATTTAATTTCTAATGTTTTATATGTAGATTAAATAGGTTTTAAGGAAATTTTTGTCTTGTCTCCCGAGGCCACAGGAGGGCGCAATGAGCAAAATAATGCGGCGCATTTAAATTGTCAACGCAAGGAAATAACTCTATAAAAAAACGTGCATTATGTCTCTAAATTATCATATATAAATCAAATGTAATTTTGTAAATTGCATAAACAATTATGAACAGAACAGCATCATGTATTTATGCACTGCTTAATACAAAGAGACGAATCGCCATTCACACAGATTGCCTTTAAAAACATGACACAGTGAAAAGGAATAAACCTCCACAGTGTGTCTGTGTGGTGTGTTGTGTGGTGTGCAGGCGAGCGTGTGCCGTGTGGTGTGTGTGTGTGTGTGGGTGTGTGTTGTGTGGGTGTGTGTGTGTGAGTGTGGTTTTGTGTGCATCAATTAAAGCAGCGCATTAATATGGAACGGTGATTAAACTGAATTGAAACTACCTGTGCATTAAAGTTTTAATGCATACCTGCCAGCCAATCAGAATCCAGTATTCAGACAGACCATGGAATAATAAAACTTATTTAAATGACTTAACATTTTTTATAAACACTTGTATACTTGCATGTATAAAGATCCAGCCATCATCCCTTTAATGAGGATGATGAGGTGCTCTACTGAGATGTTTTGTGTTCAGCTCCTGCCCTCTTGTGGTGAACTGAAGCACACTGTAAACACTGTTTTTCAATTCCCTCAGGCTCCCCAAAACACGCTCGATGGACAACTTGGTGTCTGCTTGTGAGAACGGCGTGACACTCACCCGCACCTCGAGTGACCCCAACCTGAACAAGCACTGCCAGGAGTCCAACCAACCCGCGGCCATCCAAAGCGCCGCTTCGTCCGAGGACCCGCCTGAGCCGGGGTGTGAGGAAACCAGCTCTTCAATATCTCGTGAGGACGATTTAGGGGTGGAGCCTTGTTTGACAACCCAGCCTCTTCCATCTTTGCCCCACCCCTTAGCGGTAGACCAAGCCCCGCCCCTTCCGGCCACAAACCAAGCTCCGCCTCAAATCCCAATTAGCTCACCACAGGAAATCAGGACTGCAGAAAACACAAATCCACCTCCTCTTTGTAACGGCTTCGCACACGTAGAAAACGCTAGCAGATCTGCGAACTCTGAAGCCATTGCGCCAATGGAGGCGTCAGTGGAGACGCTAACGGAGCAAAGCGCAATCCCTCCTTCTAGGAAAGCCATTGACGTGCCGTTTGAAACACCGATACAAAACGGCGAACTGGTTCCCGCCAGAGAACGACCACCACCCGCCGACTACGCCAAAGCAGCCCGCCGTTTGATTTCCCAAAGCCATCTGACGGAGCTATCGCTGCTAGGCTCCCAATGGGACAGCGTCCAAGGCCTGGTCCAGTCGGCCTGCGGCGGCGCCATCCAACATGGCAGCTATCACAGCCGCCGCCTGGCGAACAAGCTCCTCCGTGCCCAAGCCGGAAGCGCTAACGGCGGGCCGTGTTGCCGTCGAGACCCCCTGCGAGCCCCTGGAAGCCCCATCCAGTCGGGCTGGTTCTCTGCGGTGAGGAACTCCAGCTACGCTGCACTTTGTTCCTCGGCGGCGTCTTCGCTAGCAATGGGACCGTCCTTCCGGCAGCTGCTCCCGTCCCATTCCTCGCCGTCCTCCAGCGGCTCTCCGGCTCCGGCGTACCTGGACGACGACGGCCTGCCGGTGGCGGTGGACGCGGTGCAGCAGCGGCTGCGGCAGATCGAGGCCAGCTATAAGCTGGAGGTGGAGGTGTTGAGGCGGCAGGTTCGACAGCTGCAGCTCAAACTGGAGAGCAAGCAGTTCTGCACGCCGCCCCCCGAACCCGACGTCGACTACGAGGACGATATCGTGAGTCTGTGTTCCCAGTACATTTATCATGCTCACTGTGGGTCCTTCAAAAATCCAACATTCAGTTTTATAGAATTTGTGGACTTAAAGCCGTGGCAAACTTTATATCGTTGGAAAGGTCTAAGACTCATAAATAGATATTTTACCAATGTTTTTGTTAAAAAATGATGTAGGAAAAGTAAAATTAATTTATGACAAGAGGGCACCTCAAAAATCTACATCATAACAAGAGTTCTGACCTTTGTCACAAAAAGTCTTCTTCGTTGCCTTTTTCTCTATCACTTTAGAAATCATCAGCAATTATATATCAATTGAAAACTTAAAATCTCAAAATTCATCCTTTTGAAAACCATTTTAAAATCAGACATTGCGTGACATACCAATATTATATTATATAGAAATAGTTCAAAAATATTTTAAAAGGTAATCCAAAAAAATAAAAATTATTTATTATTATTTATTTATTAGTTGTTTGGAATAATACATTTTTAAAAGAAGTCTTTTCGTCACCGAGCTGCATTTTTTTTTTTAAAAACAGACATATTAGTGAAGTATTGTAAAATGTATTTCTACGTAATATGTAAAACCTAATTATAGCTTTGCATAACAGCATAAATTACATTGATTCAAATTAGAAAACAGTTCTTTTAAATTGCAATAATATTTAACAATATGAATGTTTGTACAATATTTTTGATAGTATATCATAAATGCAGCGTTTGAAAGCGAGAGACCTCTTTCAAACACAATAAAAAACGTAATCATTCCAAACTTTTTAACTAAAACATCTTATTATTTTGCATTTTAGTCATAAAGGTCTTAAAATGTCTTAATTTTGATTTTTTTTTTTAATTTCTCATTGACTCTTGCATATAAAATCACCAGTCTCCTGTGATGCTTGTGATTTTATTACAGGTAGAATCTGTGCTTCCGTGACTAGATAACTCCTTTACTTTGTGAGTTGCAACACAAGAGGGATGTTTTGGGCAGAATAAAACAAAAACACAACGTTTAAACCCTTGTTTCAGTGCAGTGTTTGATTGACAGCTGTGTCGTTGGTCCTTTTGAGATGCATTTGTGTTTCTATTCTTGTGTCTGTGACTCCACTGACGTCTCTCTCGTTCCTCCAGACGTGTCTGCGGGAGTCAGACGGCAGCGACGAGGAAGACTCTCTGTCCAGTCACAGCGAGGATCGCTTGAGCGAGGGCAGCTGGGACCGTGTGGAGAGGAAGGACACAGAGGTCAGTCTCTCTGATGCTGCGCAGTACAGCTAATGATGCTTAGAGAGTTTAACCAGCTTGTTTCTGGACACAGGTCACCAGATGGGTGCCGGATCACATGGCCTCTCACTGCTTCAGCTGCGACTGTGAGTTCTGGATTGCCAAGAGACGCCATCACTGCAGGTGCGGCCCAGTCTGATTCCTGAGAAACAGGAGCAGCTCGGTTAAATATCACTTCATTTTCACACTTCTCAGGGATTCCCAAATCCCCTCTGAGACTTTAAATAACGTTAAATGTTAGTTTAGGAAATATACTGAATTCACATCAGTTGATTTATTACAGATCATTCATAAATTGTTGGTTATATATTGGATTTTACTATACGTTTCGTCAGTTGCAATTCAGACATGATTTCAACAAACATCAATTTAAAAAAAAACTGAGATATGTGATTGATTTTAAACTTTATTGATAAAATATTTGATTGAATTAGTAGCGTTTGTATATTGGATTTATAGATGAACCCTTTAACCACCTGCACGAAAAAATTCAAAATCAAATCACTAAGCAACCCCTGAATGGAATAACGCAATATACTTTGATTAACTCCTACGCAGTGCTGAGTTATTTGCGGATAAATAGAAAAAAAATTTATGAAAAATGTTTTTGTGCCAGAAACATCATACAGCTCATATAGTCATGTGTCATATGTCATTTGAAAGGTCTCATCGAGTTGAATAAAACAAGTATAATTGTTTGGGGCTTTAGCTAAACTTGAGTGAGGCTTTACTTCAAATTCAAAACAACAATTTCAAAACTGTAAGGGGCTAAGAGAAGGGCTACCTTGGTTCCAAATGCTGTAACTTTTGATTACTTCATGATATCGCCACAAAACTGAATTCACATATAACACACATGTTGGGGAACATCGCCAAAAAATCATTTTTTTCCTACCTTATTTACTTCATGAGATATTGAATATCAAATAAGAACGATATGAAAAATTTCCCTTGACCACACTAATTTTTCTTACATTTTATCATCTATTTCTCAACATGAGAATATTCAAATGCAAAGATTTTTTTTCACATAAAAATATAGAAAACTTTCTGTCAGACGATACCTACCTTTTGACTCCCCTTGCTACGGTCTTGGAGTTATGAGTCATTATTTTTGTGTATGGCACTCAGAAAACAACAGTTTTTAAAATTCCTTCAAGGAGTCAAGAGCTAAACAAAAAGGCCTGTTTTGTTACAAAATACTGTGACTTTTGGATACTTTATGCTATCACCACAATATTTGAAACAGATACAGCTAACATGCTGGGGAACATCATCAAAAATAATTTTCCTCCTACCTTATTTCTGTCCTGAGATATTGAATGTCAAATAAGACAGACATTTGTCTTACATTTTTATCAGCTATTTCTCAGCAGCATATTTTTCTAACGATATCAACCTTTTGACGCTCCTTGCTGCAGTCTTCGAGTTATGAGTCATTATTTTTGTGTATGTCACTCAGAAAAAAACATCATCTTCAGTGAGGCAAAAATGCCCTCAGGGCTTAAAGGGTTAAATCTTCTAGAGATTTTATTATAGCAAGGGTTCATTTAGTGTTATTTATACACTATTATAGTATTTTAGTTTAGGTAGTAGTCATTTTTTAAATTGTTGTAATTTTAACAGTTTTTAAATATTTCTATTTTGCTTTATTTTTAGTTTAGTTTTAGCCATTTGCCAGAGCAACATTTCTACAGGTTTATTTTGTTGGCTTTATTTCATTAACTGAAAATGATTCGCGAATTCGAGTTTTTTTTTTCCTCCGTTAAAAATAACACTATTTGCAGTGCATGTAACGGATTAGTTTGTTGGTTTATTGATTGAATATTGGATTTATAGACTAATGTGATTGGCTTGTTGATGTACTAATGTGTCATTACAGCATTATTAATATTTAAAATTAGCTTTTTTATTTATATTTTCAGTTTTAATTTAGTTTAAATTTGAGTAATTTTGTGCCTTTTTGCATTTAAACAAATATTTCTGTACGTTTTAGTAATTTTATTTCGTTTAGGCAAGATTTCTATTTTTTCTATTCTATTCATTAGTAGAAATTAATTTAACAGAATTTAATAATGATTAACTATTTATAACTTTTTTTTTTATTTAGCTTTATTTTTATAATTTTTAGTTTTACTTATTTTAATATTCAACTTGAGCTTAAACTTAGAAAGTTAGAAAAAATGAGAAAGGAATCTCGGCTTTACGTTTTCTTTTTTTTTCTTTTCAACAGTTATACTTTTTTTAATATTCAGTTTTGCGAGACACTGTTTATAGTGCTGATAGTGATGGATTAGTTTGTTGGTTAATTGTATTCAAATATTGGATGGCTGGTTTATATTTGACTGAATGCATGATTGAGATTCCGTCCTGATTTCCCGTAGGAACTGTGGGAACGTGTTTTGTAAGGACTGCTGTCACCTGAAGCTGCCCATCCCAGACCAGCAGCTGTACGACCCGGTTCTGGTGTGCAACACCTGCCACGACCTGCTGCTGGAGTCCCGCACGCGAGAGCTGCGCTCGCAACAGCTGAAGAAAGCCATCGCCACCGCCTCCAGCTGAGACGGCCAATCACAGCGCGCCACACACACACACCGGCGTCCAATCACACGCCCGTCTTTTAGAGCAAGAGCCGCTCTCTCCTCTAGAGTCCGGATTGGCTCTGAGACTGATCCACACGAGGAACAGGACGGATCAACTCCAAACACGAGTGCGGTTTGCGACGGAGGGGCGATTTTATCACTGCAAGTGAACTCCAAGCTTCTCTGGTTGAGGACAGAAACCGGACCCAAAGGATCCTTGGGTTCCAAAGAGAGGCGTTTCTTTGTCTGGAAATCACCACACGGCCCGTATGCATCACACACATCCAGAGGCGCTCTATTTAAAACCAACCAAGCTGCTACAGTATTTAAAAACGAAAAATTCTACTTTTCTATCCTTATTATTTTGTGCACTACGGAGGGGGATTGAGACCAAAACGGGGAGATCTGCAGCAGTTCGTCTGCTGATATGAAGCTTGAATGTACGGCTGTTTGGTTTATTTAGATTTTCAGAAACTGGAGGGAGGGACTGAATTTAAGCTGCCAGTTTGCATTGATTTGATGGCAGTTTTGTGCAGTTTTTGTTTTTCAGCCACTCGCGTCAAAACTGCGCTTTCGCTGAAATGTGAAATGGTTTCACTCTCGACTTTAAATGCCAAACTCAAATTCCAACATATCAGTAATATATAAACAGAAGCACTCCTAAATTCATGTTTCATCTGGCTGGTTGTGTTTTGTAGCAGGAAAAGCAAGAAAAAAACCGAGCAAGCTGAACATTTACGCTGTATATTGTTGTGTACGTTACAGTAAAACTATAGCCATGTTGCACTGCTCCGTCTACTTTATCCAGAATACTAGTGTACTGGTTTCTTTTCTGTGACTTCATCTGAACAAACCAACGACGATAATTGAAATGACAATCTGAAACAGGTGAATCATTGGAAACTGGTGGCGATTTAAAGGACTTTTGTGTTGGAGGTTTTGACCGCTTCGCTGCTGTCCACTCACGTTATCAACATGTTCAAAACAAGTGCTATGATTTCTTTTTCACGTCGTCCGCGTCTTCAGGCCCTACGTTGATTGTGTATTGTAATGTTGGTGAACCTCTCAACAGTGCCATGTGTTTGATTTTCTTATGGATCCACTTTAACATGTTGGATGGTACAATAGCTAGAGGCTTAACAATCAGAGGATGATTTGTTGAGAATCGATGAGGTTAAAAACACTGAGAACCGCTTTGATTTTGTCTGATGGGTTTAATTTTTGTTCTCCGTGGTGTTGATGAAGGACACATTTCGAGTTAAATGCATTGAAAAGGAACCCAGAAATGTGATATATTATATAGTTATTTGGTCTGTAATAGTGGCTAAAATGTCACTTAGTGAATAATTGTTGTAAAGAAATGCACTGTACAAGTTCAATCCCATGGGTTAAATAAAAAGATACGTCTTTATCAGCCATCTGTGTCCTGTGTTGAGATTATTCATCTTTGCTTTATCATTTTGTTCAAAATCATACCAAGCATGGAGCTTGAACACTAAAATTAACATAGGCATTTTTGTTTTGCTGCAGTTATTTTTTTCCTGTTATATTTAAAGGGGTCATAGGATGCCCATTTTCCAAACGTTGATATGATTCTTTAGGGTCTTAAAAAGTCTATAAAATACTTTGGTTAAAATTCCTCAATGGTAGTGTAAAAACACCTTTTTTACCCTGTCAAAAACAGCTCTTTTTTCAGATCAAGCTGTTTTTGTAGCATTTTCCTTTAAATGTTAATGAGCTCTGCTGACCCCGCCCCTCTCTTCTGAGCTGCTCTCAGAGAGACTGTTTACTTTAGCCGCACTCTTCATGAAACTTGCTAATTAGGAAAGGCGATTTGCAAAGATTCATTACAAAGTATTATACTCACTTCTTCTGTAGATGAAGCTGGATCACGAATAATTTGCGAGAACATAGTCGCATTTATGTAGATCGGGGGCGCATTCCCTTCAGAAAAAAATAATCCACTGCGTCTTCAGCGGCTCAGATGTCTGGAGTAAATGACGACTGCTGTTCATTATTACATCCAACAACAGAACACCTCGATCGCTTAGGAGCCATTCTTGTCTACATCTGCTCCGGCGGTGAAACGATGGCGGACTGATGACAGTCACTCAGGGCGGAGCTAAGGTAAAACTCTACTGTCAATCAACAATCGTGGGAGGGGCCTGTTTTTGTGACGTCACACAGACAGGCATCTGAGAATGGCTTGATTTGAGGAAGTGGAAAATATTTAACCAGATTTTTTAAAAAACACCGGGTGGATTTTTATCATTATAAGGTGGATGTGTACACACACTGCCAACACACATTTCATCAAACTACTTGTAAAAGTGCATGTGGCATCCGATGACCCCTTTAAGAGTTTTCAAAAAGTCAACATTTAATATATTTAATACTGCAGTTATATGCTATAATAAAATCATCCTACAGAAGCAGGTTTTAAAACAAAAACAGCAGTCTGATCTTTAGCAGTTTTATTTATAGAGCACCTTTCCCACACTTTACAACAGATTTACATAAAGAACATAACACGTACAACACAAAAATACACATTCACAAATAAATAATGCATCTCTTTACCTGTGAATTTAAAGGAATAGTTCTTAAGTTCTAATGACAATGTTGATTACCACTGATTTTTAAAAAATATTTCTCCATCTATAAAAAGGAAAAACAGTGTCAGGCCTACTATTACAATGAATCAAAAGAATAATCACAACATTGCAACATTACAAAAATTAACATGAGACTAGTGAGACTGTACAATGTTCAGCGTTTCGCAGTCAGAAATGAACAAGGGAAGAAAGCCAACAGCCAATGCCAGTAATACTACTAATGAAAAAATAATAGAAAATGCATCCAGTTCAACATCACAAATCTCAGCCTGCAGTGATAATCACTTTTTACTGACGATCACTGAAAATAAAATTGACAGCCTTATAAAAATATTCAATTCACGTTTATTTGAATAGCACTTTTCACGAGACAAATCGTTGCAAAGCAGCTTCACAGAAAATGTGGTAGTTGTGTAAGTTGTTTCAGGGTTGGCATCATCTGAGGTCCTCTGAGGGGTTGCATCATCTCTTCTCAGGTGTTCTGGATCCAGACGGAAGCTTGTGTAAATCCTAGTTACCACGTTATGTCAATCCCAGCAGAAACAGAGAAACACATAGAGACATAATTAGCGTAGCTGCTGTTCCAACCAAGCAAAAAACAATGTGTTCAAATAAAGGAATGATAATGTGAATTTAATCAGATATAATTGAAGTACAAGGGTTATGATACCTGTGAATGCTTGTCCAAAGAGATGTGTCTTTAATCTAGATTTAAACAGAGAGAGAGTGTCTGAACTCCGAACGTTATCAGGAAGGCTATTCCAGAGTTTGGGAGCCAAATGCGAAAAAGCTCTACCTCCTTTAGTGGACTTTGCTATCCTAGGTACTACCAAAAGTCCAGAGTTTTGTGACCTTAGTGAGCGTGATGGATTGTAGCGTGGTAGAAGACTAGTTAGGTATGCAGGAGCTAACCCATTTAAGGGCCTTATAGGCAAGTAATAATTTTTTGTAACTGATACGGAACTTAATAGGTAGCCAGTGCAGAGACTGTAAAATTGGGGTAAAATGATCATATTTTCTTGACCTGGTAAGGACTCTAGCCGCTGCATTTTGGACTACATGTATCTTGTTTAATGAAGATGCAGGACAACCACCTAGAAATAGATTACAATAGTCCAGTCTTGAGGTCACGAATGCATGAACTAGCTTTTCTGCATCAGAGACAGGTAACATGTTTCATAACTTGGCAATGTTTCTAAGATGGAAGAATGCTGTTTTTGTAACAGCATTCTATGGAAATATGATTTTCAAAAGACAAATTGCTGTCTAATATAACAATTAAAAAATACTCGAACGTTGTGCTGAAATGTAGTAAATAAACAAATAAATGCATTAATACCTGTATTAGTAGTAGTAGGCCTACTGAACAGTTTTAAACCGGCCATTAGATGTCCCCAAACTCACATTAATGATTGTTTTGCGCTCAGCTGCTCAATATTCATAACTGCATATTTCTGTTGTGGATAAAGCAGGTGTTTACTCCGGTAACTTTATAATCTCCCATATACACACTATAAAGTGTATGAGTAACAGAAATATGTTTACAATTTACAGCACAGTAAGATTACGGAATATTAAATATGCTGGGAGGCAATAAAAATAAAACAATAACAATAGCCTAATTCAACACTTCCTACTTCCTGACAGAATTTTCCTCATTTAGGCTACTAACCATAAATTTCCCTGAAATAGGCCTACATGCTGGAACAAAAATACTGAAGGGATCATTATTAAGGATTTCGCCTGGAATCATCCAATCATACTTTGATTCATGGAATTACAACTTGGGAAAATAATCAATAATAAATAATACAAAGTTTGAATAAGATGACCTGTGATTGGGCAAGGCTTATTTTGGTCATATGCTGCCATGCACAGTTGGATTGTCTATAAATGTAGCCTAGGTTGATCTAAACTGTAAGTTGATTTGGGGGGAAAAGCATCTTTCTACTAATAATAGTATGTATTATAGTTAGGTGAGGAGTTTTTTGTCATTGTACAGGCATTTAGCAGATCTGACTATTAAAATGACTTTTAGATATATAGATAGATAGATGTGAGTAATAATAATGAGCATATTTCATACATAACGTGATAAAGATAAGACGGGTGTGATGATGCTCTGTTTTTTGAGGAATGTGGTGGGAGGGGCCAGCAGACTCTATCCTGTCCATTGATAGATATATTACTATATAAGAGACGATCACACTCTCAAAGGGTCACATTTGGTCGAGTCTGATTGCTGGAGTAACAGGACTTTCACAATGCGGTGTCTGCTTTCAGCTTATCTTCTGCCTCTGATTCTGCATTCGTGCACCGGTGCAGGTGAGTCCAGCACATTCATGATCTAGCTATGCTCAGTGATGCTGCTGCTGCTGCAGTGCTGCTTCATATATGTGCTGCTTCAGACTCTACAGTGCTTTGCAGGTAACATCAATCTGATCATATATCAATAAGGACATTTTGCACTGATCAGATTAAACTTACTGAATGAACTCAGATCTATATCAAATGTATTAGTATTCATTAATAGCTAATGTGCATGATTTAAAGGTGAACAGAGCATACTAGAAATGCACATATATTCTCAAACAGTTATATTTATCAAACTTTTCTAGACCAAAAAGCTGCTGAGTCTTTTTTTTATGCACAATACACTGATATAACATTTGAACGTTTCAGCAAGTTTTAAGCTTTTCAAAAGTAGCCTACACAATGGAAAAACGCATGTTTTTTTAAAAAACATTTATTACAGTTTTGACTATGCAGAGCTAATGACCGATAAACACAATTTTATTCAGAACACAAAATAAAGATGATCAATTCATTAAACTCAAAACACGTTTTTGCAGGCTATTTATGTATATTTTGTAAGTCGCAAAAATAATGTTAGCTTACCTAGGCAGACTGTCAGAGAGTTATTCATCTAATTAATGTCATCTAACCTCGAACCCTAAAAAAGTCCGTCAGGGAAAAAACTCAATCTTGCGCGCTGCCTCATTTTCTGGAGGAAGGAGGAAAGAGCATCTTTCTTTCTTTCTGCTCAAGGACACTCGATCCGTTGCTGTTCCTTATACAGGACGAGCTCCTAAACTCCAGAGTGTTTCTCCAGAGCTCCTAAACTCCATCATAGAGCTGCACCTGCACTCAGTCTGCCAACCGCACCAAGACTTGCCAGACAAATGTTCCGTGCCTGATCCATTCAAGCTCGTCGAATTTGTCCTTTGGCACCCTTTGTACCGTAAACCATATTTTTGTGATATGTGGTAAATTAATGAACACTGTGTAACAGTGATAAAGAATTATTTGGTTTTCAGAAGCAAAGTTCTCGAGCAGCGCTCTGTTGCTATGGTTACCTCCAAAAAAGAGGAACATTATTTCTGGGGCCAGTTGCATAAACATAGCCAACTAGTTGTTAGCTAAGAGTTATCAGACTTACCTTTTGGATTCAAATGAGACCATTCTCCCTTTTTAATGACTTTAAGAAAGTATGACCAGTCTTAAAGAGAAAAAATTAGATGACTAACTTTTTAAGTCTAGTTTAAGCGGTTTATGCAACCGGCCCCTGTTTGTGAGGGTCTATTTAAGCTGCCGCAAGATGAAAATAGGCGGGTTGAATTTGTCAGGTTTTGTTGTTATTTATAAGTATGAAAAACAATAAAAGGATAAATAATTAGACTACAGTAGCCCTATTTGAATAGATTTTCAGACACAAAGTTCTCGAGCAGCCTACTGTTGCTATGGTTACCACGAAAGCGATTTCTGACTAGTTACCGCGCGCCGAGTGTAAATACGGGTTCTCTTGTTTAATGTTTGAAAAGCTAGTTGAAACGTACAAAAGTAGTAACAATTTAGCTAAATGAACAATAAAGGGATAAATAATTACAGTAAGCCTATTTGAATAGATTTTCAGACACAAAGTTCTCGAGCAGCCTACTGTTGCTATGGTTACCCCGAAAGCGATTTCTGACTAGTTACCGCGCGCCGAGTGTAAATACGGGTTCTCTTGTTTAATGTTTGAAAAGCTAGTTGAAACGTACAAAAGTAGTAACAATTTAGCTAAATGAACAATAAAGTGATAAATAATTACAGTAGCCTATTTATGCTTCTTTTTTTTATTTATTTATGCAACGCGAAGTGGCGGGCAGCGCACTGTTACTATGGTTACCTTGACAGTCGAAGGCGATTTCTGTTCACGAGCGTTTATTTTTTGGTTATTGAAACGTTTGACTAGCCTGTTGAAGCCTACAAAAATAGCGACATACATTTTGATAATTGACAGATTAATTCCAGCGGTGCCAAAACTTATTTAGACAGTTACGTAACACTTAAAAACGTCTCGGTTATAGATTACGTAATAGCAGTTACTGTAAATAATCGACATACATGATTCTAGCTTAAAGACGTTAAAACACAATCTGCTGCTTTGATGTTAGATTTCCTGCTCTCTAGGATCTAAAGATATTTAAACATTGACACACATTTTTTGTATCTGCTTTGAAATGACGTGTATTGTAGAAAAGCGCTATATAAATAAAAATGACTGGACAAAAGGAAGTTTGTTCACTTTAAAGTGCTGAAACAATAGCTGGAGTGTTGAAAATGAGGACAGTCGGTATTCAGTGACTTTGTTTGTTGATAGTTAGTTAATGTGATTAAAACTTTGAAAAGGACGACGCTAGCAAACAGAAAAGATTTGATGGATATCTTTTCTAATGCAATGACATTCCGACATTTTTAAGTGTGATTAAAGCATCCAAATATACTTTCTAGGTCAGCTGTATGTCAACAAAATGTCCACAAAAGGCTGTATGTCTCTATTTAAGAGCCACTTTAGATGCGTTTTCAAGTGCTTCTGTATAGAACAAACAAACAATGACTGTAATCTTCATATCAGCATTAATAACTGATTATTTATTAGTCAAGCAGACAAGAGGTTAAAGAAAGCTCTGCAGCTTCATTGTTGATTCATTGTGCTCTTGATCAACACACTTACTGTATCACGGCTTCAGTCTCTCTGGAGTAACCGGAGGTGAAGTAAATGACTTTTAATTAAAGCATCTGCTAAATGGCAGCCGTCTAAATTAAAGGTAAATGAATGTCAATATGGTTTATAATGGCATTGGGGGGGGGGGGGGGGGGGTTTTGGTCCTTTAAATGGTACTAATGAAGCCAGTGGGAATATTTACATGCAGAAGAACTGCATAATGACATGCTGAAATATTGGCTCAACCTAATAAAGAAAGAAAGGAAATGTACAGAATGCAACACTGCAAATCTCACCGTCTACATAGGCAGCTTCCTTCTTAGTGCTGCTTCTTAACCAAAATAAAAAGTGACTAATTTGAAACTGTCTTCAAATAATTCTTCCTCATGTAAAGCGCATGATTGACAACAAATGCTTTACAATAAAAAAACGGTTTACACTTTATTTTCGATCGTCCACTTGTATAAGTCTATTAACTACAAGTCACTTTGTACTACATGTCAACTACATTCCCTATTCCTCAGTACTTTGGCCGCTACATGTCTCCTAACTCTCCAGAGTACTGTTAGGGCTAGTTTTAGGGTTAGTATAATACGGCCAAAGAAAGAGTTATCAGATATTAATCAGACAGTTTACTAATACTCTAATGACCGCTAGTTGACATGTAGTTGCAAAGTTTTACTTTTCATAGAATGTCTAAAGTGGACTATCAAAAAAAGTGTAAGCCAAAAAAGTTGTTAAAAAATCTTACATACTGTAAGTATTGAGGTAAAGTGCAGTGATTTTTATTGCTAGTTTCCAGTGCAATATAAAATCAAATGCACAGTGCATTTCTAATTTCTCTCAAATGCATGAATCTAAGTCCATTTTGGGATTGTTTTAACCAGAAAGGATACATACCATCCTGCCATAGGTTTTCTTATTAACAGCACAAACTGAAGATGCCTTAAGGTTGCCTATGGTCACTGCAACATAATAATTTTTTTTTTTAATAATTTGACATTTACAAGTTCTAAATCAAAGAAATTTGAAATTCTTGACATCTGACTTAAAGGCAGGGTAGGTGATTTGGTTCAAAAACATGTTTTTGTTATGCTGGTTGAAAGTCCCTTCACATTAAGGTAACCAGACGTGCTCCTTCCCGGGGACACGTTCTGCACAGGATTTCTACAATTCTAAATCGTAGTATGACATCAAAGTACCGCGAGAGCTATAGAGAGCAAAGCAGACGGCTCCATGCTTTCGAATCTCTCTCGCGGTACTTTGATGTCATACAACGATTGATCTGCACAGCGCAAACAACCAACACCTGGTTATTTTAGGCGATTTAGAAATCCTGTGCAGAACGTGTCCCCGGGAAGTAGCTCGTCTGGTCACCATACTTCACAGCCCGATAGGCATCACTAAGTTAAGTGGCCTAAGTGTATTTATATGTATTTATATTGTCTGTGGAAGGCGTAGGACCATAAAATGTTCATCTAATCATATCCCACAGTTCAAGGGCTACGATAGGCTGTCCTGCCGACGTATATATTTGCATACATCATCATCACCGCGTTCCACTGCATTATTGATTGCAGGACCGAGTGAGAATGTAAGGCGTCATTACTGTAATATCATGCGCTTTGTACCGAAATGTTTTCTCACCAGTGAATGAGACATGAGGTAATCTGACAGCATTGACACTGTCTCTCGTCTTGTCGCTGATGTCTCTGCTCTGTCTGTGTGCGATCATGTGTTTTGGAGGAGGCGTGGCTTTGGAGAGCGATTTGCAGGCAGGGAGGGATCTTATGCTTTCAAAGCTAGCTTGCTATTGCTAGACTCTCTGAAATCGTCGTCTACCCTACCTTTAAAGACCCATGTAAGAACCAAGGGAACTTCCTCCAAATGTTGTCCCAACAAGTCAAACACAGAAAGAATTGAAAATGTAACAATATTGCTGAAATGTTTAGCGTTTGTGAGTTCCCAGCATGCATTGTAGCAATTGTTATTAATGGGAAATTTGCCTTGCCTTGATGTATTTATTGGTTGAATGAGGCATCTACTGAACAAACCAAACTGACAAAACAAAGTAGTGTTATTTATTCCTATTTTACATTGTGCAGCTCACTCGGTTTTGGAAGAGAATGTGTGAAAAGCAATAAATATGAGGTAAACTTTAGCAAACGTGTTCCTAAATGCAGTCATGTTGTGTAGAATATCAAACAGCATACATTTACAAAAAACATAAATAATATGCAGTTTGCATGTTCTGCCAAAATGCCAGAATGCCTTGCTGTCTAAATGAGGTTAAGGTGTCTAAGCAGATTTCCGTGTTCACATGATATATATATATATCGTACACACAGTGATGGATTTGTTTTGGTTTGCATGCATGAAACCGTATTTTCTTTGCTTTGTCTTTTGTGTCGTTGTTCATCTGCAGTGTTGCGTCTTTGGCTCTTTGAGATATTACTGTGACCCACTGTGACGCTCACTTTGTTTCTCGCGCAGCTCTAAAGATCAAAGGCTGTTTATGAATTCATATCAGCGAACAGGCAGGTATTGTTCTCCGCTGACGTGCGCTCCGGACTCGACGCAGTTAATGATAGCCGAGACCAATAAATACCTTCATAACACCTGCTCATTTATGCCAAACTAATTCTTATTGATCAGCAGACACAATCTCTCATCCACATTTACAGTATGCATTTAGAAATGTGTTTATTATGGTCAGAAGTAATTAAGCATGAATGTTTGCACTAGTGCCATTCACTTTTTCAGCAACATTGCTGCTGGAAGTATTTTTTCCATTCATTTTTATAATATATTTTAAGTTTATTGCAAAATATGCATATATACAGAAATACTTTTTATATTTACATTTTTACATAATGCATTACAATATTGCGTTACTTCCTAAAAAAGTAATGCGTTACGTTACTTTTGAGTTATTTTTTAAATCTGGGCAGGGCTTGCTTGTTTGCTTTTAATATAAAAAGTTGTATTTTTGGCTAATGTAAAAGCCCTTTCACACCAAAATCCTCAGGCTGAAGGAAATGTAAATTCAAGTCTGTACAGTAAACACAGGAGAAGAAAGTTTAACACTCTTCAGCAATAAAAAAGAAGAAATGTTAGCTTATGTTGTGTAATTTGTGCTTATTAGTACGGTTGAATTGGATCATCGAAGGTCAGCAGCAAATTGGTTAATAAAATGGGATTAAATACATAAGGTTTTGTTATATTTAACCTATTTAATTATTGCTGCTTTGCAATAATTAAATACGTTACATAATACAGATATTTTAATAATTTAATACTATTTTCAGATATTTTCTTGTAATTAAAAAGTAATGTGTTACTTGGCTAGTTTACTTGAAAAAAGTAATCTGATTACGTAACTCGTGTTACTTGTAATTGCTTACCCCCAACACAGTTATAAGTTATCTTTTAAAAATCTATTTCCCATAATTTATCTATTTATACATTTTTATTGATTGTTCCCTTTTATTTCATATCGTCTGTTTTGGGTTGGTTGTGAAGACTGAATGGTAAAAGCTAGTCTCTTTACAAATAACATTTGTTCTTGAATAATAAAAACATTTATTTAAAAAATATTTTGTTTATTTAGTGTAACCTTTTATTTCATACCTCCTAAGGCAGTCTGTTTGTGGTTGGTATAGTTCCCTGAGAACAAAAACATTTGTTCTTGAGAATAAAAATAAATAAAAAGAAGAATAAAAATTTAAATAAAATAAAAAAATAAAAACATTTATTGATTGATTGCTTTAATATCTTCTTTTGTTTAATATCTTCTAAGGCAGTCTGTTTCTGCTTGGTAGTTCTTCAGGGGGAAAAAACATTTGTTCTTGAGAATAAAAATAATAAAAGGCATACAATTAAAAATAATAAAGCAGTTTTTATTTATTTATGTATTTATTTATTATTTTCTAAAGCAATTCTGATTCTGGTTGGTTGTTCTTGAGAATAAAAAATCAAATAAAAAGAAGAAGAAAAAAAATGTATTTATTCATTCATGCATACATACATTCAATATTGATTGAACCTTTGATTTAATCTCTTCTTAGGCAGTCTGTTTCCAGTTGGTTGGGGAGGGACTGAAACGGTTGCTATACAAATAATATGTTCTCAAGGTTTTATATCTGGAAGCGACTGTTGCACTTATTATGATCATCCTAGAGACTTCTGTGAGGGAATGAGATCAAGTGCATTCTGGGTACAGGCAGCACACAATGGGAGATGATAAACAGGTTCTGGGTGAGGAAGGATGGCCGGTTCACACATCCCTGGTGTTCCTGGCGTTCCTGGCTTTGTGCTCCAGACGGCTCATGGGGAGAACCTGGGGTTTTCATCTGGCTCTGGAGACGGCAGGTCTGCGTCAGGTGGAGCGAGGATGCCGTTCTTTGTGAGGCCGATTATCATGTGCCCGCAGAAGGAAACAGCATCGCAGATGAGGTCTAAAGACCTGCCCGCTGTGCCATTTCTCTGGCACTTCCTCTGCAAAACGTTCACTTCCACCGGCTGGCCTTCCATGTGTGGGACTGAACTTAGAAATAACAAAACGAGGCGACCCGACCCATTCGTTTCAATGGCGTGCGTGTTTTTCATAAATATTGGATTTCAGAGATAGGGTCAAAATATTTGTGAGGTGGAGACATGCGTCTCCATTGTGAAAGATTAATAAAATAAGAGTCGTCTATATGAGATAGCGGAGACAGATAGAGCGCCGGACCCTCGACTCGTGTCTGTCCAGCTAACAAACAATAGAAACGCAATTCCTGTGTATTAGAGGCATTTGAATGGCAGAGAATAACAGCTAATGATGGAGACGTGGGAACAATACTTTGTTTGTGAGGAAACAAAACAAAACAAGTGAACAATCGGGAAGAGTTTAATAAACATGAAATGATCAGTTTGATTGACACTGAAGTGACTAAAAACAAGTTTGATGCCAAAGCTGTGAACTTTTGAGCTTGATGAGGTCAATCTAAGCAATGAAATACTAATGCACTTCTATAGAGAAATTAATCAAACTCAAACTCAAACTCAAAAAAAGCTTGATAAAATGTCCATCCAAAGTTTTAACACAAACAAGCTAATAAACTTAATGTGATGCATATTTCTCAGTCATGCATGGCAAAAAATCATGGCATAATTTATCATTAAATATTTGCATTTAATTGTATTTAAATGATCATATTTTCAAAATGCATGAATTCAAATAGCTTAGAATCAGCATAAATCTGTTTGTTGAGAAAACAATTAAATGTATCATTAGGTTGAAAAGTATTAACAATGTATGAGGGTTGAAACTAATTGTATTTATTGAAAATATGCATTTAAAACCTATTCAATGTATTTGTATTATTATAGAAATCCGACTACTTTTATTTATGCATGATTGAAATGAAAATGAAAATGTGCATCACATTACGTTTATTAGTTTATGTTAAAACTGTGTAATGCAAATACATGGAAATTTTATGTGCATTAATACATTAATCTTATTTATTTATTTATTGGGGGGAGGGGCACAATTCTCTTTTATTCTATATAAGTCATTAATGTTTAATGGATGTGAACATGCAAATTGGCTGATATTCTGATTAAAAATGGACATTTAAAAATAAAATGTTTTTACTGCACACTTAACAGTCAGATCTATTAAATATGATAATTATCTAGTTCATTATATCAGTAATAAGTCACTGAAACACACAAAACAGAAGGAAGTTACTATCTTACTGTAATTCTTTCCTTTAATAAATATTTTGCCATCAGTGTCAATACAAGATCATATGAGCTCAATGAAAGGTCATCAAATCAATTTATGGATGAATAACTTCTTTCAGAAGAGAAATATCTCTTGCATTAGCCAAGAAATGACCTTCCTCGACTGTGTGAGGTGTATTTTAACCTCACTTTCTCTTTAAAGAGCTCTGACCAACTTCATACCCAATCATTTTTGATCTCAGCAATGTCTCAAATGTGCAACAACGTCTGCAATTAAAAGTCAAAGATCTCAATATGAACTCTCATAAAATGATCTAAGCTGCTCCGCGTTCATTTTACAGCTCTATACTCTTATTATATGACAATAATCAAATCATTTGTGACTTTTTATTTCTCCTAAGTAATTTTAGGAGAAACATCTACGACTCAAATGCAAAACAAAAAAGGACCGAGTGCAATTTCCAAGCAATATTAAATGTGACCCTGCAGCACAAAAGCAGTGTTAAGTCGCTGGGGGATATTTGTAGCAATAGCCAACAATACATTGTATGGGTCACAATTATACATTTCTCTTTTATGCCAAAAATCATTAGGATATTAAGTAAAGATCATGTTCCATGAAGATATTTTGTACATTTCCTACCGTAAATATATCAAAACGTAATGTTTGATTAGTAATATGCATGGCTAAGAACTTCATTTGAACAACTTTAAAGATGATTTTCTCAATATTTAGATTTTGTTGCACCCTCAGATTCCAGATTTTCAAATAGTTGTATCTCAGCCAAATATTGTCCTCTCCTAACAAACCATACATCAATGGAAAGATGATGTATAAATCTCAATTTCAAAAAAATGACCCTTATGACTGGTTTTGTGCTCCAAGGTCACATTTGGATCATCAGTGACAGTTCTCTTTAATTCCTAAAATAACAGTCCCAGTCATGATGACTGATAACTTCTTGAGAAGTTTGGCCTGAGAGACTTCAAAACAAACCTCCCGTTAGTTACTTCTGTTAAGAATTTAAGATAGTTTAGTCATCATCAACAATTCTCATAACAATTCAATATAGCCTGTGCTCATTGTGAGCGGCAGGGAGAGGTTTTCCTGTCGGACGAGTCAATGCAATATTCCATTAACAATTAATAACTTGTTTAATACACTAGCGGTCAAACGTTTGGAATGATTAATTTTTTTTAATGTTTTTGAAAGAAGCCTCTTCTGCTCACCAAGGCTGTATTTATTTGATCAATAATACAGTAAAATTGTGAAATATTATTGCAATTAAAAAACTGTTTCTACGTGAATATCTGTTAAATGCTTTATTTCCTGTGATGTCTTCAGTGTCACATGATCCTTCAGAAATCATTCTAATATGCTGATTTGGTGTTTAATTACTATCATTTATTATTGGTGTTTAATTATTGATAATAATAGGAAACACATATTCAGTGTTGAAAATAGAAACATTTTCTAACATTTTAGAAGTAATAACTGTCACTTTTAAACAATGTGTTTATTTTTCTGAATAAAAGTATGAATTTATTTTTTATTTTTATTACTTACTCCAAACTTGTGGTAGTCTAGCACTTTCCCTAACGATGAAGCATCAAAACTGTTTTCAACATTGATAATAATCAGAAATGTTTCTCGAGCAGCAGATCAGCATATTATACTGATTTCTGAAGATCATGTGACACTGAAGACTGGAGGAATGATGCTGAAAATACAGCTGTGCATCACAGAAATAAATGACATTTTAATAGATATTCACATAGAAAACAGTCATTTTAAATTGCAATAATATTTCACAATTTTACTGTTTTTACTGTATTTTTTATATCAAATAACTACAGCCTTGGTGAGCAGAAGAGTCTCCTTGCAAAAACATTTTAAAAAATCTTAATTATTCCCAGTCATCTAAATAAAGTATTTCAGTTTACTAACTCATCTTTTATACTCACACAGACTGGTGCTACCAGACACAAGTGAGCTGTGAATCTCACTGTAAAGGTAAGTTGAGCCTCTATGTGCATTTTCTGTTTCATCACATCACTCAACTATCTAAGACGCATATAAACTAAATCTAACGTTACTTCTCCATGTTGCTCTAAGGACCAGACCGATGGAGTGAAGTCAGTGCAGACTGTGGGAAGAACAGACAGTCACCAATCAACATAGTGACGAAGAAAACCAAGCTGGACGAGCGGCTGACGCCTTTCAAATTCACCGGCTACCAGACCGTATTCGACAGCACCATGAAGAACAACGGCCACTCGGGTAAGACCGTAAACTGGACAAGAACAGCAGCTGAAGACGAGAATCAAAAGTAATCTAGTCTGATGAAGAGCATGTAGCTCAAAATGTCATCAGATTTGGAGAAATATAGCATTGCATCAGTGTCTCAGCAATGGATGCTCTGCAGTGAATGGGTGCCGTCAGAATGAGATTCCAAAACACTTATAAAACATCACAATAATCCACAGCACTCCAGTCCATCAGTTAACATCTGGAGAAGACAAAAGCTGAAACAAATCCATCAAGACATTTTTTTAGCTTCAAACTGTTGCCTCTTGCTAAAATACGAGTCCATAATCCATAAAAGCACTGCGTTATTTTGGATTAACGACTCTTATTTTAGCTGGAAACTTTTTAAAGTTAAAAACACCTTAATGATGGATTTGTTTCTTTTGTTTTCTCAAGACATTAACTGATGGACTGGAGTGCTGTGGATTATTGTGATGTTTTTATCAGCTCTCATTCTGACGGCACCCATTCACGGCAGAGCATCCATTGCTGAGACACTGATGCAATGCTACATTTCTCAGAATCTGCTGAAGAAACAAACTGCTCTGTGTGACGCTGGACTGTAATGTTGTGTTTTCCACATCAGTTCAGGTTAGTATACCCATCACAGCCACAGTGTCTGGAGGAAACCTGGGAGAAACGTACAAGGCCGTGCAGTTTCACCTCCACTGGGGCACTAACGGAGGTCCTGGATCTGAACACACCGTCGATGGAGAGCAGTATCCTATGGAGGTGCGACCAACACCATATCAGCGAATAACACCTGCCTGCATCAGATTCACTGAATTAAATCCAATACTCGTTTATTCCTATTTTTGTGCTGCTGATTCCAAAAACACTGTTTTGTTCGAGTTTTTATTTATATATATTTTTAATTTGAATCCGTATTATTATGTGTATTACTCTCTCACCAGCTGCATATTGTGCACATGAAACAAAGATTCAACAGACTTGAAGATGCACTCAGAGATCCTTCAGGAATCGCGGTGCTGGGGTTCTTCTACGAGGTTTGAAATGCATGTGCTTTAAAATCAAGAAATACGAGTATGTTTAGTTTCTCAGAGATGATTTTGACATTTGTACAATGAAAAATCCACATTGCTTCAAACTTTCAGGAGTCGAGCAGCTCTAACAGAAAGTATGATCTCTTCACACACGGGCTGCGCAGCATCCAGAATACAAGTAAGAAAGCAACCTCAATATGAACAAGCGCTTCTGCAATATTACAGGGATATTCCATATGTGACATGCTGTTGATCAACACAGACAATCATTTAGACTTGTGCATTTCTGATACCTTTATATTTTAAACATCTATTGATGGTGCTCTGATTCTTTTACTTGTGAATGCATTGTCTGCATTAATCAAAAGCATGCTGATCAAGATGAATATATGCTGGAATATTCCTTTAAGAGTGAAGTGTGTCATTTATTCAGTGTCAGCTAGCTTGTGCTGTTTCAGTTTAATCGTGTCATTCAGTAAATGGTCATAGCTTGACTTCCTGAAGAATGAAACACTGATACTTTCATAACATTGATCTGTTTGTTTGAGCGACACGATCATATTGCCAGAAGGACTCATCAACACCAGTGGCCGGAGCATTGAGAGAAAACATAGGACTAATCTGGAAACAATTGTTATCCTTGTTTTTTTTTTTTTTTTTTTTTTTTATTTGTCATTATTTTGTTCCGCTTAGTGCTGTTTCTAGCAAAGAAATTACACACTTTTAATTATCATTTTTTTAAAATAATTTTAAAAAAATAAATACATCAAAAACATATATATTAATTGTCTTCCTAAAAAAAAAAGAAGTAAATTATTTTTTAATTCAAAAAAAAATATCAAATCCTGAAATCTTCTACTCACAAAAACCCGTAATAATTATGATAATATCGGGATGTTTTCAAATAAATCTAAAACGATAACTCAACTGCATTTCTAGAATATTCCTAGAAATTCTGGAGATAATTTTATTTTATTAAATGCATTTTTAGAAAATTTGTAGAAGATTTTTTTTTAATGTTTTGAAGAAAGACACAAATGCTTTATTCCAGCCCAGGCTGCAAGTAAAATTTGACAGTAAGACTTTTATAGTGTTATGATTTTCACAAAATAAAATTCTGTTTTTTTTGAAAAATCAACTATTGCATGACGTTTCCTCATCCTTTCCCCTCCAAGCCCTCCCTTCCACCAAAAAAAAAAAACAAAATATATTGTCAGCACAAGGACAGTTTTTCATTTAACATTGATAATAATAAGTAATGTTTGTTGAGCAGCAAATCAGCAAAAAATCATGTGACAACTGAAGACTGGAGGAATGATGCTGAAATTACAGCTGCGCATCACAGAAATAAATAAAATTTTAACAGATATTCACATAGAAAACAGCTATTTTAAATAATAATATTTAACAATTTTTACTGTATTTTCGATCAAATAAATTCAGCCTTGTTCATCAGAAGAGACATTGTTCAACAAAGCTGTCTGAATGACTCTTTTCGTTTGTGCAGATGGAAACACGACGCTCCGTAAGATCTCTCTGAATCAGCTCATTCCTCCTGAAGTCAACATGACTAGCTATTACCGGTATGACGGCTCTCTAACCACACCGGGCTGCACGGAGGCTGTGGTGTGGACGGTGTTTGAAAACCCCATTCCCCTCGACAGAGAACAGGTGCGACTGAAGCTGCCTTCACGCCATTATCCTGAACACCAAAAACTGGACATGAACTCGTATTTAAACTCATTTACTTTGCTATCTCTTGCCATTATAGTCAGCTATATTAAATACATTGCATGTATTTGAGCATTTATTTGAATGGAACTTCAGAATAGCGCAGTGAATTATACAAAAGTGCTGGTGACGTCTATTTGGTTGTCAATGAATGGGATGCTACATTTTATTCAGCATCCATTGGATATTGACTAAATATCTTCAATATATTCTCACTTTGATAAGATTTCCTTTCCTCCCCCATATGGCAAGAATGAACATAGCTACGAGAACGATCACAACAAACTTTGATTTGAAGCAAAACAGTATTTGAAAATCATACAAAAAAAGATCAAAAAGATAAAAGACTGTGAACTTAATATCTTTAATGGAAGCATTACAAACCCATGAAGCATGTGAATAATAAAAATATGAACAAAGTTGTTGATATACATCATTTTTGATTTGATTGTCATGTTAAATTGTGTTATTTTAGTATCACTGAAATACTATTATAGTTTTTATTAACATTTTGAATTAGATTTTATTTTTAGTTATTATTTTTATTTTATATTTTCTTTAATTTATATTATTTTATATATTATTCGTTACATTTTTTTTTTTTTTTGTTTTTTTTTTTTTTTTTTTTTTTTAATATTGTCAGATTTTTCTGCTATCTTTTTTGTTTACATGTTTTAGTAATTTTGTTGTGTTTGTCATTTTTATAACTTTTTGTTGTTTTTAAATATGTCTATACAGTTTTTATTAATTTTTTATTTCAGTTTTAGTAATTTTAAGTACTTCAGCTTAAATAAATTAAATGAAAAGTTGCTTTGGGCACTAGCTGAAATAAAATAGTTTATTGTTTTCCATATTTCGACTATCAGTTTTTATTTTATTTTATTTCAAGTAACAATTTTTTAAAAATGGTTTTAGTTTTAGTTATAAGTTCTCAGATATGTAAACAAAAACATATTTGAAGTTAATACAATATACATATATATATATATTGCTATATTATACTGTATACTGCACATACATACATATATATATATAGAAGATATATAACTGACTGTTTGAGGGCCGAGAGCACATACAGAGTTGTTTTTGGAAAAGCACAAGTAGCTTGTTTCAATTTGTCTATTTTGCAGAATTATGGGTAATGCGATTTTTTTTTTTTTTCTCAATTCAATCACCAGGAATTCCGCTGTTTAACATGATTATTTAAAAAATAAGTTGAAATAGTGCAGGCTGATGGCTTCAACAAAAGCATCTACCATCGAATAACAACCTTGTAGCTCACAGTATATATCTGTTTTTAATAAAAGAATTAAATAAAGGCGAAAAAAACTATCAGTTCATCTATGGCGAAACTGAATGGGATTTTATACTTTCTAAGTAGGATTCAGAAGTGAGCACTTAAAAGGGCCAGCCTCACCTCCAAAAAATCCATCCATTTTTGACCCTAACTGATAAGCTTCTGATCATTAGTGTACTTCAAACAGCTCCGGAGGTTTTCCCCCCCCTAAGTCAACGATGGGAACCCGATGTGGAACGTTCCGCAGAGATTCCAGACTCCGTTCAGAAAGGAGGTGCCAGCCGCGTAAACAGACGCGGTGGTGTTTACGTCCACAGAGAGCGCCAGGCGTCGCCGGCGCGGAGCGTCCGCCTGATTCCGGCCTCCATCAGCGCACGCTACTCTGGCCTGTCCCGTTCCGCACCATAGAGCGGACCACCCGCTAACCTCAACACACCCAACAACATGAGTTTCTCAGCCAATCAACAGACCACCAGCATAAAACCACAAACAGGAGAGAAGCCGTTTCTTCTTTTCTTTCTTTCTACAGGACTCTAGAGTAGGTTTTATGTAGAATCTGACCAGTAGACGTGTGTTCATAGCTATCAATAGGAGCTGGACTAAAGCCGTTCGGACTTTCTGTGAAGGTCTGACGGGGAATAAATGCATGACCGTTATCTGTTATAGACATCTGCCAAACACACACACACAAGAGGCTGGGGGATGGGGCGAACACACTCACACACACAGGCTAGTATTTACAAGGCTCTTTTGATGGGCTGGATGATGGTGCATTCTAAACACAACCGCGATGATCCGGCACAGCATTCCAGGTGACAAAGGTCGGCACAGGGAGTTCAAAGGGTGTCAAGGTCACTGGAGCTGAGATAGATCGAGAGTAACCCAGATAGTACACACGCCAAATACATCTACATGAATTCTGGGTGTGACAGTTTCAATAGGGTGGGTTTCACACCGTATTTTTCAAAAGAAATCAAATTCGCCTTTAAATGAGAGATCAATTTCATTGATCGAAGACTCGGGGGTGGTGAGATAATGAATGTAGTGTGGGGGGGGGTGTGTAAGGATATGCATGATATGTAAACGGGATGGTGTGTCTTAGGTCGTTTTTATGAATGGGTATAGTATTAATTTTTTGATAGGGTACGATTTTCCACTCTATATACTGGATACGTAAATTAAGATTTGTTGGTATAGTATTGGCACGGGTACATATAAAGTGGTATTTCATACAGAACGGGTAGATATATATTATATTAGTGATGAGATATATATATTCCTGGAGTGTTCCAGAAGGTTTGTTGGTTTTGCAAACAGCTTTCAGAAACCCCTAAAATATGCCAAGTGTGGAAATAAAGGGAACCAAGTACTTTTTTGCAGTTCGAAGTTTATAAAAAAAAAAAAAACCCAACCTGCATGCGTGTCTACTGACTATCCATAATGACACAGTAAATCCTTTGCATAACTAAATAGAACGGTCGAAGTGAAAGCGTGTGTTCTCTGGAACAGAGGCATATCCTTCAAACCAAACACCCCACTGGGTTTAAATAAATGTATTACAATTACAGTCTGTGGCATGATATTTACACACATCTGGACTTGCTGTAGACGTCTTGAAGTCATGCATCTTGCGCACAAACTTATACTGTATATCCAAAAGATTCTGTTCGAGTCTGTTGTGAGGACACATGATTTGTGTTTTATAAACTTTGAGGGTCTCAGACGCACTAAACGTGATGCATTGATGCTCTTTCTAGAGAAAATGAATATGATGATTAGTATTTGCTGTAAAGGCCGAGCAGACTCTACAAACAGGGAAACGTGCAACGTGTGTACTCATAACACACATTAATTGTTTTTGGTTTTTTCTTTTTGTGTTGGGTTGGCTGTGTATATCCAATTCGAACAGGTGATAACCCACACTGGATGACCGCAAGAACTGCCAAGACCGGCCAGGACGATAAACTCTCGGAGTCGATCATCATGAAGGAATCGCCGGCTTGGCGTGGTGTGGGGGTCTCGTTTGGAAGGCTGCAGGGGACGTGGAAAAGCAGGCGCAACCGGCAAAGCACCGAAAGAGAGGGGAACGGCGAAGAGAGAGCAGGCCCAGAGAATAATAAAGCATTCGAGTCAGGGGGCAACACCAACGGAACAGAACAGCTCTGTCATCTGAAGAGTGCATCAAAAAACTAATCCGGAGTTGCGGCACTCACTGGAAATTGTTTTAGTAATGGAATAATACACATCAATAAATTAAAAATTAATAAATTTCAATGAAGATTGAAAACCAAGTAACACTAAAAATATGGAAGATAAAAACACTTCAGGGTACTGTAACTTAACGGTCCGAATTGGGTTCTTTCCAAAGTCAAAGTTTATGGCGATTAAAAAGATCGGCATGTGAGGGGCACTTGGGTGTTGTATGGATAGGGAGTCGAGTGAGGGGTTTTCGATTGTGGAAAATATTCTATTTATATATTATTTTTAGAATTTTTTATTCCAGTGAACAAAGCTTCAGACCCTAAATTATAAAACAAATGCCAATAATGTAAGCTTTATAAGATATATTCAATAAATGACAATGCACCGACCAACTCAAACTAAAATAACTCCCTAACTAAATGTAAACTGAAAATATAAAACTAAAAGCTACTTTAAAATATTAATAAATAATACAACAGTATATAAATAATACTAAAATAACACCGTTTGTACATTTCCCAAATTTGGAATGGAAAAAACTATTATTTAATTTTTTAAATGTGTATCTAAAAAAAAGTTTAAAAAAGACATATACACATCCGGAACTTTCTTAGAAAGCAATAGCATTTATCTCTTTAGCCCTTTGCTAAAGCAGTGTAATGGCATTATAACCCAGTCAGATGTGCATCTCATAATCAAGTATGATACTAAGCAGTCAGTCAGTATAAATATATGCATTATATTAATGTAAAGTAATTGCACATGAGATCACCACACAAAACTCAGCACACAGTGAGATAATATTTTCATAAGGCAGATATCGGTGATCTCGGTCTGTTCTCAGCGTCTCTGAGGTGAGATTTAATTGCTCGTGTCTCACATTCCCACATAAACGAGCTTCACTCCTTCAGTGTGCGACACGTATCAACATCTAATCCGATTCTAATTGACTCACACTGAACCACCGCTGGCAGGTCTGAACCTGACCGTTCAACTCACTTCACACTGCTGTTCTTTCTCTTCTCTCTCCAAGGACTTCGGAGAAAAACAACAGAAACACACATTAGAAACAGCTTTTTGTTTTTTCGCTTTTTTTTTTTTTTTTTTTGTTTTTTTTTTTCTTTTTTTTTTTTTTTTTTCCATAAAGAGCAAAAGAGATTAAGAAACAACTGATAAAGTACTTATACACTTCAATAAAATTCTTATTTCTAATTTTCGAAGAGTGTTTTAACATTGCGGACACTAAATAATAAATAAAATATGTATACTATTAATTTGAATAAATGTATTCCTGGAAAAACGATATACATATATTTCTAGAAACATTTAACTCAATAAATATATATTTCTATACATACAAACATACTTTATGCACAATTTTCTTAAATATAATTCTATATATTTTATTGAATTTTTTAAAAAGACCACCAACAGCGTTACTAGAAAGAGAGTTAAAAAAACAAACAAGAGATTTAATATAAGATTATCAAGATTATATAGTTCAGATGCAAAAGCCTAAGTGGCCCGCCCTGGAAGATTTAAAATCTAAATAAGCATTTTATATAAGACTAAACTACTGTTCGGTTTGTAAATGGTATTCTAATAGCATGTAAAGTCCCTTTTCTTATCTTCCCTAATGCAAGTAAGTGAAATAATTAAAACATAAATTATAGCAGTCTGATAAAAATGCTAATTTTAAAAGAAAATTTCAGATTGCACTTAAAGGCTTTTGCATCTGACTCTTCATAGCTGTATATATATATATTTTGTGTGTGTATATATATGTATATATAGTGTGTGTGTGTGTGTGTGTGTGTGTGGTGTGGTTGTGTGTGTGTGTGTGTGTATGTGACCCTGGAGCACAAAGCAGTGTTAGGGGAAAGGAGAGGTAGGGATCGCTGGGGTATATTTTTTTAGCAATAGCCAACAATACATTGTATGGGGTCAAAATTATAGATTTTTCTTTTATTCAAAAAATCATTAGGATATTAAGTTAAGGTCATGTTCCATGAAGATATTTTGTAAATTTCCTACCATAAATATATTAAAACTTAATTTTTGATTAGTAATATGCATGGCTAAGAACTTCATTTGGACAACGTTAAAGATGATTTTTTTTCAATATTTGATTTTTTTTTTTTTTTTTTTTTTTTTTTTTTTTTTTTTTTTTTTTTTTTTTGCACCTTCCAGATTCCAGATTTTCAAATAGAGTTTATGCTCAAGCCGATAGTTCCTATCCTAACAAACCATGGACCTCAATGGCGAGTGTGTTGTGGCTATTGTATTCAGTAGACCTCACGCATTTCTTATGCTGTTTTTTTTGTTTTTTGGTCCAGGGTCAGACACAAACATATATATAGCAGTAACACTGTTGGTGGTCTTTCGGGTTGTGAATTTGTCAAAGATTTACTATTCACGTTAAGGAATCATCTGTGTTCAATGTAAGTGCAGCTCCAACAGCTTTCACAGCATAATGTCCTTAACCACTGACTATAAACATTATAAATGCAATAAATGTCAGAATGTACAGTTTGTAAAGTACAGCTGCAAGATTTAAACATTACACACATTAACATGCGACTAGTCATAAAACATCTTACCAATATTGCATCTGCAAAGTCTGTTGGCAAAGTTGTAATCCGATATTTCACGTGTTATCGTGGTGGTGCCATGAGGATGGGTAGTCTGTTGTTGCTTGAAATGGGGGGCTTTAAAGACCAGGTGCGGTCAACAAAAACCCGGGGTAGGGGGAGATTGGAGGTGTTGGGGCGGGTGTTCCTACGGTAGTGCGGGTCCTTATGTGCCCAGGGTCGCATGGTGTGCCACGAGTGGAGGCCTCTTGGGTCTCGGTTTCTCTGCGTGACGGTGCATTCAAGGGGGTTCGCAGGAGGGTGGGGGGGTGATAGGGCAGGTACCTGCTACGTTAGGCGGTTACGCTGGCTGTTGGAAGCTTAGTGGGGGTCTCCCTCGTGCTCTCAGGCCTGAACGGTTGAAGAGTGCAGATGCTATGAGTGGGTGGGGCTACTTGTGGTAGTAGTTCGTTTGTCGAGTGTGGGGGCCGAATGGGGGTGGCCCCGCTGGTAGTTGAAGGGTAAACTGTATCTACGAACGGAGGTGGGGGGAAAAACGCCGTGTAAAGGCATGGGGGTTTCATGTCAGGGGGTATTGGCAAAAAGCAGAGCTTTTTCGGGTGAGGGGGGGTCCTGTGGGGTTGGTTCGCCGGCTCTGTTGCCCTCTTCGGTGGGGGGGGGTGTATGCGGGGGTGCTACTGGGCTCGTTCTCGGTCCGCGGCTGTTGACGGGCGCAGCCCAAACAAAAAAGGTGCCGTGGGGAGTTGTGGTGCATCTGAGTCTCGTGGCAAGAACTGCGGGGAGGCTGGGGGTGGTGGTGGGGGGCAATTGAAAGGTCGGCCGGTAGTGGGGCTGCTTCTAGTGGAGATCTAGTTGTGTTTCGTTCATGGCTAGGGTGAAAGGATGCACCGTAATCTATTTTGTGGTCGTGGGGGTTCGGTCATCGGTGGCGGGTTCTGTGAGGGGACGCGAAGTTTCCCCGCGGGGAAGGGGATCGAAAGAAGTGGTTTATTGAATGGCGCGAGAGACCTACTCAAACGTAAGTTGGGGTAGGAATCGCAAGGGTGAGGATAATCTGGGCGAACCCTATATCGTCGTAATGAGAGTTGGAGACATCCGGGTGACTGGGTTGGGCATCTGTAGGTCCGCGGTGGGATGAGGAGCTGGGTATCGTGTTCTGTGCGGGTTGGGTAAGCGGCATCTTTCCTGAGGAATGGGGTCGTGAAGAAGGGCGGCTGTCTCAGAAGGGGGTTTCGGCGAATCCGGTTGGTGTGTTTTCTGTCTGGAGGTAATTATGTATCGTCGGGTGGGCTGTGTGTGGTGTGGGTGTGGGACGGTGTGTGCATACGGTCGGCGGCGCAAAGTCTGGCTGAGAGGAGGTGCGCAGTGTGAGAATGAGGGTGGCGGTGGGGTGGGGGGTGGGTTGGATGTGTGGGTCGTGGTGAGGTGAGCGGGGGATGGCGTGGGTGTGAGGATTCGGAGGGCGACAGGGCCCGAGCGGCTAGAGGGGGGGGGGGGGGGGGGGGGGGGGGGGGGGGGGGGGGGGGGGGGGGGGGGGGGGGGGGGGGGTGTTGGTTTTGTTTTTTTTTGGGGTGTTTGGGGTTTTTTTTTTTGTTTTTTTTTTTTTTGTTTTTTTTTTTTTTTTTTTTTTTTTTTTTTTTTTTTTTTTTTTTTTTTTTTTTTTTTTTTTTTTTTTTTTTTTTTTTTTTTTTTTTTTTTTTTTTTTTTTTTTTTTTTTTTTTTTTTTTTCACTTGAAACTAAGTTAACCAGCAACATAAATAGCCATTTTCTGATTGCAATCGTTTCTAAATTCCTATACCCTAATATCCCAGTGTAGGGTCATTCTTTAAAAATGTCACAATTAAATTCAATGTTTCTTCTTCTTCTTCCTTTTGTTCCAAAATGTTTATTTGTAAGTACCTGATTCATGTTATGTTCTCTACCTTCTTCCTTTTGTAATTAATTTGTTAACTTACAAGCAATTTCTGGTGAAATTGTTTCAATTAAAATCCTATAATATCATTTTTTTCTTTTTCCAGTATTTTCTATACTTTTAAAATTTCACAATTAAAAAATAATTCATGCTACTTTGTTACATATGTTTCGTTCTTCCTTTTCCTTTGTACTTCAATTCAATGTTCGTTTCTTTGGACATTTTCAAAACCAATCATTTTCACGATGAAAATTTTTCAGTAAATCCTAACGCTTATTTTTCAAGACTTAAAAATTTCACACTTGCAATTGAAATTGTTACTCTTGGCCGTTTCCTTAGTAACTGATATTATTTCACAATAATTACAAGAAACAAGCAAAAATCATTTTTTTTTAAAAGAAGAACAACTGAAATCTAAATATAAGTACTTCTAACTTTATTTATTTGTGCAAAACAAATATTTACACATAACACTTATTTACATCACCCCACAGCAATCACCAAATTTACAAAATGTCTTTTTTCTTACTCTTTCTTAAAAACTGTTTTTCTGCATATTTAAAGCTAAAATGTGAGGATTATTTTAAAATGTAAGAAAATCTACACTTTTTCAGTATAGACTCACTAAAATTAAAGATTTTTGCAAATCAAAACCACCTTCCCAATTATATTTTTCACCGTGTTGTTTCAAGAGTTCACACCCCTCTCATGATCGCCTGCAGACACAGACTTTTTCTTTCTTTCTAAACTGAAGACTGCTCTTTTTCTGCTTCTTTTCCCTTCTTCTTCTTTTCACATTATTGCACAACACAAACAGAAGACTCCGGCCTTTAAGGAGCCCTATCACATTAGAGGTCTGACGTATTTCAGACCTTCCTGGGGTCTAGAAGTCTCCTAAGAAAGCGCCCGTCTCTCCTGGGATCTTCTTCCTTTCTCTTTTCTCAATCAAAGGCCTTTTTGTCATGTATAGGACAGAACTTTAGTGCACAAAGGCTTGTGGTGAAACAGAGATGGCCTTTCCCCTTTTCCTTTCCGCGCTCACATCGCACCTGTCTTGAGTCCCGCTGTGGTCTCAGTGGAGCAGATGAAGCATACATGATGGACGACTAATACATGTAAAGGTGCCTTTCTTTGACCTTCTTCTTTCTTCTTTCTTTGAGACCTTTGCAACCATATGATCAAACAAATTCCAGGTTCTCATAAGTGACATAATGACCAGCCCACCCTCAAACAAAGATGTCCATTTTCTTCCAGATAAGAAAACCAAAATCCCACATCTCTTCTTCCCCATCAATCAATTTAGTGAAACACACCGACTAAACCAGGAGGAATTCACAGGACAGATCCAATCTGCTGGACTGATGTTGGAGAAAACTCATTTATAATGCCCTGGATTTGGAAATGTGGCATGCAAAGTTGCATGTTTGGCAATCAATTTTTTTTTTTTTTTTTTTTTTTTTTTGGCTTCTTAATGAGTTTGTAATTAGACTTTTTGGGCTTGAAATAAGATAAATGTACCTAAACAATGCTGTCAAAATGCTGAACAAAAGTTCAAGTAAATAATCAGTTAGCACATAAGGTCATCGCTTCACTTTCAATGCAAAAATAGCTGTTAGAAAATGAGAACTAAAAATAACTTGAGTGAGGTTTATGCTTGAAACAAGTGAACATATTAAATTAAAATGTCACAATTTTAAGAAAAATACAATATATCATTTACTGTATGTCAAGGGCAGCTGGTTTGTGGTGTTTAGAGAAGCTGTTTGTAAACACTAGTATTTCTGCTCTTTCCTCTTTTTTTTTTCCTTTCTGTTCCCTCTAGTTCAGATCAGGATGAGCGCGCGACGGCTGCTCTGGGATCAGTGCATGTGTGAAACATTTCACCCAGAGAGGATTTGGGACGGACTGTGAAGGAAAGCTGATAAAGTGCAGAACAGGCGGCATTCCTGATGACGCTGCGCTAGCAGGAGCAGATTTCCTATCACCTCTGCTCCATATCGCTGAAATGTAATCAAGCTGTTACCACAATGCAAGGTGAGATGCAAGGGCTGTGTGTGTGTGGTGTGAGTGTGTGTGTGTGAGCTCCTGAGGAGAGATGAGGAAAGTGAGGCAGAAATAAAAAATGGGACAACTTTAAAGTCTGTGCAAAAATAAATAACTAAAATAAAGACAGCACAACTTTACATTCTCTGGAGAAAACCTGCCAGGCTGTTGCTATGCGATTGCTTAAGTGTTCTGAGAGGTTGGGTCTCTAGCAAACAGGATGCAGAATTAGAATTTATTTGAATTTGAACTAAAGAAATTAGATCAATTAAAATGATTTAAAATTCAAAGAAATGCAACAAAAACTCACATTTGGGATAAACTATCAAGATGATGGATGGATGGATGAATGGATGGATAGATGAATGAACAGACAGATGGACAGATGGATGGATGATGGATGGATGGACAGATGGCTGAATAGACGGATGGATTAATAGATGAATGGTTGAATGGATGGATGGATGGATGGACAGATGGATGGATGGATGGTTAATAGACAGATGGATGGATGGATGGATGAATAGACAGATGGATGGATGGATGAACAGAAGGATGGATGATGATGAATGGACAGATGGATGAATAGACAGATGGATGGATGGATGGATGGATGAATAGACAGATGGATGGATGGATGGACAGAAGGATGGATGATGATGGATGGACAGATAGATGAATAGGAGGATGGATGGATGGATTAATAGAGGAATGGTTGAATGGATTGATGGATGGATGGATGGACAGATAGATGGATGGATGGATGGATGAATAGACAGATGGATGGATGGATGAAGAGAAGGATGGATGATGATGGATGGACAGATGGATGAATAGAAGGATGGATGAATGATGGATGTATGGATGGATGAACAGAAGGATGGATGATGATGGATGTACAGATGGATGAATAGGAGGATGGATGGATGGATTAATAGATGAATGGTTGAATGATGGATGGATGAATGGATAAATTGACAGATGGATGGATGGCTGAATAGACAGATGTTGGATTTCTAAATATAATGGTGGATGATTATAGATGGATTGTTGAATGATGGATGGATGCTTGAAATGTCATCTAGTTTAGATTTTATATTTTCTTATTTAATAAATTAACTTTTGTGGATCAGGGTGCAAGAACACATTTCCCAGAATGCACAATTCTGTGTTGAATTGCTTTGAACACTTCAGTAAATTCCTATTCCTGTCATAAATTCAAATTCAAATTCCACTTAAATTTCCTGAAAGTTTGTGGCCAAAGTGTAATACTGAAGTTTAAAGCTTCTTGTTAGTGATTTGATTCAGACAGAAGTGATAGTACTAGTAAAGCGTGCCTCAGCAAACACACTTATAAAACCCTGTGAGAGAAGAGAAGAGAAGAGAAGAGAAGAGAAGAGAAGAGAAGAGGCCAGCTACCCACAGACTAACTTCACAATAATTTCACACTCATTTACACACACTTCATACCAACGCGTGTCAGCAACAGAAGCACATAAATGCTCACACGCTCAAAACTAGAGCTCACGACGCACTCGACAAACAAACGTAGCTCACACAGCTCACACACACACACACACACACAACGACTCAGTGAAGGTGACCTGACACACATGCCGTTCTGGTCTTAGCAACCGAACAGCTACGGTGCCAAGACTTATAAATAAATAACATCACCAGGCCTGCCATCACACACACACACACACTCCTGATCTGAGGCCTGTTCTGTCTGCACACGCTGTGATGATGAGCTCTCATATCTGGAGCCGGTCTGAAGAGCAAAGGCTCAGAGGAGGACGTAACAATTAAAATCAACAGGAAGCTACTTTGCCTGCGGTACGGCCCACTCCATCCAAAATAAAACTTATATAAAGCTGCACAAAGAGCGTCTGAAAGTAGGACAGTCAAACTCAGACTCATGTACCGTCTCAGTCTGGACTCACTGTTATTGTTTTCAAGGTACATTCATCATTTCTCTCACTGCAAGATATCCACTTTCAAATCAGTATCTTTGACTTGCTTTTCAGTAAAAATACTTCAAATTAACTTCCAGTTCAAAAGGTCCAATAAAATTTAAACTGTTTTGAGATTGTGGATTTCCTTCCTTATCTAGTCCATGTTTGCGCAGTAAAAGCTGACAAAATAAAAAATTTTAGCTGGTATATGTATTTAGAGTTCACAGTCTTTCTCTGGCCACAAATATCGATGACCGTGTTCAAAGGGGTGTATACAAATGTTTGTCCAATTAAACACTCTATAATGAGAACGTCTTTTCCACTAATACCAGCTGACACTGACTAGTATTGGCTAGTAAGCCACAGTTCACAGCTGGGATGTACTGTAAACTAAAGGCTCCTGGCTATTTAAAAACAAGACAAGCTCTTCACTATGTAGGCATCATTACAGGGCAGAAAACTGCACTTCATGTGTCTTGATCCGAGAATGTACACATGTTTTCAGACAATATTATCTTGTTTAGATGGATGGATGGATGAATAAAAAATAACAAAAAAATATCTATGGATGGATGGATAGAAACTATAGAATGATATAGAATGACAGAAAGAAAGAAGGACAAATGGATATAGGGATGGATGGATGGAATAATAGATAGAAAAACAGAAAGAACAATGGATAGACTGATGAATGGGTGGATGGATGGATGGATAAAATGATAGAAAGAACAATGGATGGATAGAACGATATATAGAACAACAGAAAGATGATGGATTGATGGATAGAAGGATAGATAGAACAATCAAAAGAACCATGAACGAATGGATGGAATAATACAAAAATTATGGATGGATGGATAGATGGAAACTATAGAATGAGAGATAGAATGACAGAAATAAAGATGGATAAATGGATGGATGGTTGGATAGAATGATAGAAAGAACAATGGATGGATTGAAAGATAGAAAGAACAATGGATGGATGAATGATAGAACGATAAATAGAACAATGGAAAGATGGATAATAGATTGATGGATAGAAGGATTAGGAGAGAAACCAATTCAAGACCTATGAAGGATGGAGGGATGGAAGGGAATGGATGGATGGATGGCATATAGGAATGATAGAATAGCAGAAAAGAACAATGGAGGATTGAAAAAGGGGGGGGGGGGGGGGGGATAAGAAAAAGAACAATGGATGATGGATGATAGAATGATAAATAGAACAATGGAAAGATGGATGATAGATTGATGGATAGAAGGATAGATAGAACAATCAAAAGAACCATGAATGGATGGATTTCAATTTCAAATCGTGCCTAAATCTTGAAAGTGAGAGTTCATTGAAAAGTGAAAGTTCTGTCAGATATTTAAAAGAACACTGAGGTCCAAATAACATCAGACTCCATTAACATCCATTGTTTGGAATGACATGAGGCTGAGTACATGATGACAGAATGTGAACTGTCCCTTTAAATGCAGCCCTGTATTCTTGATGAATGTGAATTATAAGCAATAAAATAAAATAGCATATCTAATTCACAAAAAATGTTGACTACAGAAGTCAAAACTACCCAAATTCATGAACACAATTGCAGTGGAATGACTTGAGGAATGTCTCAGGTATTTCTCCTGTATTGATCACTGTCACCGTGAACTAAGAAACTATTCTGAGGGAAACAATTGCCGGGAATATTCGCCAACAGACAGCTGAGGAACCCGCCTGGATGAGTGACAAAACAAATGAACAACATGTTTGGCTGCTTCTGATTGAACTTCTATCAGACACGAGAAGCTGGGTTTTGAAAACATGTCCTCCTCGACAGTGAATCGAGTCTGAATCTCTCAAATAACACACACTGACCTTGGTGACTTATTAATAACCCATATTAATGCTGGTTATTGACTGGTAGAAGATAAATTACATTAAACACAGATTGTTATCACGGTCAAATTTGGGCATGATTTACTCAAACTCTTTTAAAGGGACAGTTCAGCTGAAAACACTCATTGCAAACCTGTTCGGCGTTCGTTATTCTGTACAACACAAAATAATTGATCAAAAAGTCCACACTGTGGACAGTGACTGTTAAACTACAAAAAATGATTTGAGACGGAAAAAAAAAAAAAAAAAAAAAACAGGCACAATAAAAAACTATATAAGAATTTCCATTTTTCCTTCTATATTACGTTTTTTTTTAAACAGTCAGTTTCTCCTCTGACAAACAACAAATAAATAAAAACGAACAAATATACAAGCACCGTGGGATGCATTTGTTAGGAACTAATAATGTATTTAGTTAAAACCATAAAACCGTATATGTTGCTACTGTATTTTTATGGTAAAGTTCTGTCATTTTTATCATAAATTTTATAAAAATTTATTTCATGGATTCTTGACACATGTAGTTACTATATTACTATATAATATTATATGAAAGTGAATATTAGATAAATGAAGGTTAAATTGGAATTTTTGTATTTTTTTGTTTGGATGATGGTGGATTTTTTTGGTGGATTATTATGATGATTCTTTTTGGGGGGATGATATCAGTTAATAAAATATATTTTTTAAACTGTATATTTAGTTCAATCCATAAAACCTAAAATGTTGCTACTGTATTTTTTACGGTTAAGTTCTGTCATTTCTTATAAAACATTTCATAAAGTCAATTTTATGGATTTTTCCCACATGTAGTTGCTATATGAAGGTGAATGAATATGAAATGAAGTATATGTGATATATGAAGGTTAAATAAATGTTTTTTTTTTGTTTGGTGGATTATTATTAAAAAAAGAATTTTAACTGTATTTAGTTCAATACATAAAACCTAAAATGTTGCTACTGAATTTTTAATGGTAAAGTTCTGTCATTTCTTATAATACATTTAATTAAAATTAATTTTATGGATTTTTTTCGAGTGTAGTTACTATATGAAGGTGAACTAATATTATATGAAGGTGGATAAGTGATAAATGGAGGTTAAAATTAAATGTCTTATTTTTTGCTTGAGGGACTATTTTTGTTTGGTGGATAATTATTATGATTATTTTTGAAGGGATTATATCAGTTATCATATAATATCATAAAATAGGCTATATGTTTTTTAACTGTATATTTAGTTCAATCCATAAAACCTAAAATGTTTCTTTCTGTATTTTTTATGCGTCTTTTTTTTATCAAACATGTTCTTTTTAACAGCATATGAAGGTGAATTGGGGTGATTAAAGATATGACAGAAGTTTATAAAAAATGGACGTCCGTGAGTGAGTGAGTGAGTTTTGGGTGTGTGTGTGTGTGTGTGTGTGTGTGTGTGTGTGTGTGTGTGTGTGTGAGTGTGTGAGTGTGTGAGTGTGTGAGAATGTGTGTGTGTGAGTGAGAGTGTGTGGGTGTGTGAGGGAGGATTGTGGTTGTGTGTGTGTGTGAGTTGCGGTGTGGGTGTGTGTGAGTGATTGTGTGGTGTGTGTGTGAGTTGTGAGTGATGAGTGTGGTGTGTGAGTGTGTGGCGTGGCGTGCGAGTGTGGTGTGAGTAGTGAGAGTAGGAGGGGTGTGTGCGTGTGTGTGAGTGTGAGTGTGTGTGTGTGTGTGAGTGTTGTGTGGTGTGTGTGAGTGTGGAGAGTGAGTGGATTTGTGTGTGCTGTGCGCTGGTCGTGCGTGGGTGTGTGTTGTGTATTGTGTGTGTGTGTGTGTTGTGTGTTTGTGTGTGTGTGTGTGTGTGTGTGAGATTGTGTGGGTGTGTGTTGTGTGGTGGGAGTGAGGAGTGAGTGTTGTGTGTGTGAGAGGGAGGTGACTTGTGATTGGTGGGAGTGGGGGAGGGAGTGGGTGTGTGTGTTGTGTGTGTTGTGTGCGTGCGTGCCGTGCGTGTGGTGTGTGAGGGATTGTGAGCGTGTGTGTGTGTTTGAGTGAGTGAGTGTGTGTGTTTGAGTGAGTGAGTGAGTGAGTGTGTGTGTGTGTGTGTGTGTGTGTGTGTGTGTGTGTGTGAGGGATGTGAGTGAGTGTGTGTGTGTGGTGATCGTGAGTGAGTGTGTGTGTGTGTGTGTGTGTGTGTGGAAGGGGTGAGTGAGTGAGTGAGGGTGTGTGTGTCAGTGAGTGAGTGAGTGTGTGTGTGTGCGTGTGTGGGTGTGTCTGTGGTTGGTGTGTGTGTGTGTGTGTGTGAGTGTGTGTGTGTGTGAGTGGGAGAGAGAGAGTGTGTGTGAGTGTGTGTGTGGGTGTGTGGTGTGTGTGTTGCGTTGTGCGTGGCGTTGTGTCTTGTGAGTGGAGAGTGAGTGATTTGTGTGTGTGTGGTGAGTGCGGTGGTGTGTGTTGTGTGTGTGTGTGTGAGGGGGGGGGGGGTTTTTTTTTTTTTTAAATTTTTTTTTTTGTGTGTGTGTGGTGGGTGTGTGTGTGTGTGTGAGAGAAAGAGATTGTGTGTGTGTGTGTGTGAGTGAGTGAGTGAGGGAGTGTGTGTGTGTGTGTGTGTGTGTGTGTGTGTGACTGTCCTCTTCTCGATGTGACGTGACCTCACGTGACCCTGCCCTCAACTATGGGCTCCAATCAAACTTCCTGTTCCACAAGAGCGTCTGGCACCCAATCAAAGTTTCAGCAGGCAGGTTTGGCCGCTGATGCTAATTTTACGCCGGTTCTTTTGTCTAATACACCTGCCTCTTGACATTCCCAGACCAAAAGCTCTGCTTCCACGAGCAGCGGCCGGATTGTGTTTTCTGAACAGGATAAAAGCCGGAGGAAGACGCAAGACGCCACCGTGACAATAACTCAATGACACCAATCCATCATAAAGAGCAGAATCCAGAGCGGCCCTTCACAAACCACACAAACCTCCCTCGGGAGCGCGTTTCATCACGTCTTGGTAGCACAGATGAATGGGTGGTGGGAAAGTAAACACGTCGGGAGTGCCAGAGAGATTTTCATAACGACGGAGCGGAATAATGAGCGCGTCTTCCTTTTTTCGCAGAAATATTTACATCTCAAAAGGAAGAGTCTGCTGTCAACTTCCCAACAGGCTCTTGAATAGATGAACCGCGAGACGATTCTTTTCAGAGGCGCACAGACAAGCTGCAAAGAAATTGGAAAAGATTGTCTGGAGTTCTCATTCACTTCAAGCTTCAGTCCTGCAGCATATAAAATACAAATATGAGTGATTCCTGTGGTGTTTTTTGTTGCAGTGAATAGTAATAAATGCAGATCATACTAGTGAACAGTGTGAAATAGAGGGAGGATGAATGAGAGATCAGCTCATGTAACATGATGTACACTATATAGACTAAATGAATACTTTTATGCAGCAAGGACGCATTAAATTGATCAAAAGTGACAGTAAAGACATAGCACAAATGATTATTTCAACTAAATGCTGTTCTTTTAAACTTTCTAATCATCAAAGAATCCTGAAAAATTAAAATGTATCATGGTTTCCACAAAAATATCTCATGACTAATACTATTTTTACTGTATTTTTGATCAAACAAATGCAGCATTGGAGAGCAGAAGAGACTTCTTTTAAATATATTACATTTTTTGATTATTCCAAACTTTTGACTGGTAGTGTATAAAAAAAAATATGCTAGAATTAACTGCACTTTTGGGATGAAACACATTTTTAAGCTGATCTAATAGACTCTTGAGCAGTGTTGTGATTGTAAACGAGTCGGTTTAATCAGAAGTCAGACGAGGGCATGACCTTTTCAAGCATGCAGTGAAAAAGCACCTGCATTGTTTTACTCTTTGAGTCTTTTCCCTGCAGGACGCCGCTCTCGATACCTCGCAGATGGCAGAGCCGACACACGCTGGGACAGTAACACACCTCTCAGACACACAGCGGTGTGCCCTTCATGAAGACAGGAAGTGAAGCAGGAAGTGAGGAGGAAATATGAAAGTGTTTCCCTTTATTCTGGGGACTGAAATGAGCCTTTGTGCTCAAAACCAGCTTTCTTCATCCGACCAAAAAGTTCAAAGACCCTCTCATCTACGTCATGTCAAAATGTTCACTATGAGGAGATGTATACTTTTATTCATCAAGGATGCAATCAATCAGAAGCGTCAGTAAAAACATTTACAATGTTACAAAAGAATTCTATTTCAAATAAACGCTACTCTTTTGAACTCTCTATACATAAAAGAAAATGTATCATGGTTTCCACAAAAATATGAAGCAGCACAATTCTTGAATTCTTGAGCAGCATATTATACTGATTTCTGAAGATCATGTGACACTGAAGACTGCAGTAATGATGCTGAAAATACAGCTGCGCATCACAGAAATACATTACAGTTTAACAAATATTCACATAGAAAATATTTAAATTATAATTATTTTTCAGAATATTGATGTTTTTACTGCATCATTTAATCAAATAAACTCAGCCTTGGTGGGCAACAGAGACGTACAATTTTTCTTAACATTTTGAAATTATAATATAGGCAATTATGTGATTCATGTAATTTATAACGGCAAGAGAAAATTTATTAATAGAGCTGTTTTCACATATTAGGCATGCAATTAAGAGGGAATGTTAATGTTTAAAAAAAAATACTTATGAAGCCTTCAATAAACGTTTTTTCTTTCTTTTTCTTTAATCCCTGAAATTCCTTTAAAGGGACCGTCCACCTAAAAATGAATATTCACTCGCCTTTTTTTAAATCTCTTAAAAACATAAAAGAAAACATTTTGAAGAATGCTAGTAGCTGAACAGATTCGGTTCCTGCTGACTTTCATTATGTGGACAAATAAGAAGGGGCTTTCGCACAAGAGGAACGTTTTCATAGTTCCTATAACTATTGGCAGAAGTGCCTGCTATCTGACGTGTTCGCACCGCAGGAACTGGGATTGATTTTAGTCATAGGAACGCCTTGCGGGGGAACTAAATCAGCTAAATTAGTAGGGACAATAGGAACTAGCAGTGATGTAAGCGTATGTTTATTGGCTGGATGCATGCCATACGAAACACCATCACCCACCATTTCTAACCCTTTGATGCACAAGCTATGAAAACTAGGACTCATCAGACAAGTCTTCAGTGTCATCAAATGAGATCTTCCTCCTCATGCAGCATCTCTACAAACATTGCAGACGTTAATCTAGAATGTCTGGGATCAGCCATACTAACACTAGATAAAAAGTGCACAACAAGCAGTTGATCATGTATATACTGATTATATATTGTTGCTGTCAGACAGAAACCTTGTTTGTCCAAAACCATTACTTTTCAGGAACACTGACAGACATAAAGTGTGACCAATAGTATTGATTAATGACAAAAAATGATGAAATGTGAAGATACGAGGTTTCCGCCTGACAGCAATGATATATACTTGTATATAATAACATTATTTTGACTTTTATTTTGTTGACCCAGCTAACATTAGTTAGCTAAAACAGAATATGTCAGCAATAGTATTGGACATGTTTCTCTGTCTCAGATTTTAAGGTCAAAGTAACCTTAGTCTACGGCAAAATATAATCCAGTTCCTTTACAAAGTAATAATGATTAAAATAAGACTAAATTCATCAATTATACAAACGCAGCCATGTTGAGTTGTGAAATGTGGGGCAGGTGAAAAGTTTTCTGCAGTAAATATGTTCCTACTTGCAAAAAAAAAAAAATTAGCAAATATCAAAGGTTTCTATATGGGTCATTTTTGACCCGTGTGTGTAAAATTGATGTTGTCGGAAACTTGTTTCTTTTTATAGAAGTAAAGGAAAAGAAAAGACAAATGAACAGTGACTTGTGGAAATCAAAAACAAGATCTTTAATGAATACCTGGAATAATAAATGATAAAATGCATTTCTTTCAAAGATATTCAAGCCCCCAAAAACAGAATTCACCTCAGGCACGGAGTGAAATAAGATAGGAATGAATACGGGTCATTTTAGACCCATGTTGTGCATTAGAGGGGTAGTGACACAAAAACGATTTTTATTCAAAAAGTAAGAAATACAAAATAAAAATAAGGATTTATGATGATCAAAAACAAGTTAATTGAGGAATTCCTAGAATACTGAATGATGAAATTAATTTCTTGCAAAGATATAGAAAAAATAAACTCAGACCCATGTTGTGCATCAAAGGGTTAAAAAGCCATGTAAGCACACAGTTTCCATACTAACTCTACGAACATGGAAAACAGCAATAGATGGACCAACAGTCAAGTCCAGACACTTCGACAGCCGGCTTCCTACTGATAGTGAACAGTAGGTGAACTGTGAATGAAACCAGTAAAAAGGCTATAGGAAAAAAATGACGGCTAGTTTCTATAACTGGTGTGAAAGCCCCCTTAACAGTGGAAGTCAATGGGAACTGAAACTGTTTGGTTACCAGCATTCTTGAAATTATCTTTTTTATTTTCCACAGAATAAAGAAAGTCTTACGGGTTCGAAAGGACATGAGGGTACGTAAATGATGACAGAATTCTCATTTCTGGGTGAACTATTCCTTTAAAGCAGCGGTGAAGAATGAAGGGGAAGATGGAAGGAAGGTGGGTTTTTTTCCGGGGGGGGTGTTTGTTTTGTTTTTTTTGATTTTTGTAAGGGACTGGACTCTGTTGTTGTGGATTTGCGTCTGACCTCCTGACTGACAGACTATAGCGTGTGTATCAATGCTGATTAGACCAGATCTCCGGTTTCACACCAGCGTGTCCACACAGCACAATTATGAAGGTGCAAACCACAACACACCCACACACCACACTCACTCATTAACTCACTCACTCAACAAATCGCCACTCCTCTCACACACACACACACACCACACACACAACCCACACACACACACAAAACACACACAAAACACACACAAAACACACACACACACAACACACACACTCACACACACCCACACACACACACCCACACACACACTCACAGCACACACACACACACACACACTCACTTTCTCTCACACACACACACACTCACACCACACACACACTCACACACACACACACACACACACCCACACTCACCACCATCACTCACTCACACACTCACACACACACCACACACACACACCCCCACACACTCACACTCACTAGCTACCTCACTCACTCACTCATCACCACTCCCTCACACAAACACACTCACCCAACTCACACACACACACAAACCACACAAACACACACACACACACACAGTCTCTCTCTCTCTCTCACCCACACACACACTCACACTCACAGTCACACTCACACTCACACACACACCTCACACTCACACACACACACTTCACTCACATTACACCACTCACTACACACTCACTCACTCACTCAATCACTCTCTCACTCACTCACACACACAAAAACTCACTCACCACCCACACACACACAACATCACCATCACACCACTCACTACTCACTCACTCACACACACACACACACACACTCACCCATCACACACACACACCACTCACACACACACACACACTCACAAAAACACACACACACACACACGCACACACACACTCACACACACACACACACCAAACACTCACTCCACCACTCCTCACTCACTCCCACACCCACAACACTCCCACATCACACACACACACACACACACACACACACACACTCACTCCTCACATCCAACACACACCACACACACACACACACACCACCCACACACAAACACACACACATCACTCAACTCACACACACACACACACAACACACACACTCACTCATCCACTCACTCACTCACTCACAAATCACTCACACACACACTCACCACACCACCACACCCCCCACCACACACACTCCACTCTCAACACTCTCTCACTCACTCACTCATCACTCACTTCACTCACTCACACAACACACACCCAATCACTCACACCACCCCCAACACACACGCTCACTCACACACTCACTTACTCACTCACACCACACCACACACACACACACCACACACCAACCCCACACACCCCACACTCACTCACTCACTCTTCACTCAACTCACTCCTCTTCACTCACTCAACACCACACACTCACTCCACACACACTACTCACACACACCCACCACACCACTCACCACTCACTCACTCAACTCACTCACTCACTCACTCACTCACAAACACACACACACTCACTCACTCACTCACACCACACACACACACCCACTCACTCACTCACACACACCCACACACAACATACCCTCATCACACACACACACACACACACACCACACTCCACACACCACTCTCACTCACTCTCACTCACTCTCACTCACTCACTCTCTCACACACAAACACACACACAAACACTCACTCACACACTCACACACACACTCACTCACACATTTTTTTTTTTTTTTTCCCAAAAAAAAAAAAAAAAAACACACACTACACACACACACTCATCACTCCTCCCTCATCTCTCACTCTCTCACTCACTCACTCACTCCACTCACTCACTCATTTAAAGGAAACGGGAATCCAGGAAAAAACACGGATTATTAAGATTCATAAACTTTTGAACGGGTCCTGTTTTATGAATAAAAGTTATTATTTGGTCTTGTGGGAAATATTACATACTAAATAAAAAATAACATCAATTTTTCATGATCCTCTCATTTAGTTAAAAAAATTATTAACATATTTGCATATGTCTGCAGGGGTATGTAATCGTATGAGCACAACTGTATTGTGGGCGGATTTGAGCAGATGGCAAAACAGGAGAGGACTTTGCACAAGAGGTTGATTAGGAGTATGGACTTGTATTTTGAAACTAACAATGTCTTGATGGATTTTTTTCTTACAAACATGCAGCTTTTCACTGCTCAAGATGTAAACTGACGGACTGGAGTGGATTGTTTGTGGATTTTTGTTATGTTTTTATCAGCTGTTTGGACGTCATTCTGACGGCACCCATTCACTTCAAATGATCCATTGGTGAGCAAGTGATGAAATGTAAAATTTCTCCAACTGATGAAGAAACAAACTCATCCTAATCTTGGATGGCCTGAGGGTGAGTAAATGATGAGAGAATTTCCATTTTTGGGGTAAATTATCCATTTAAAGTCACTGAGAAGAAGAGAGGAGAAAGGAGAAAGAGAGGAGATGCCTCAGAGTGGAAACCAGCTCCACAGTTTCAGGGACTATTTCTGACATTTGAATATTTCATGACAGGCTAAAAATCTCCCCCATACAGAAAGATTGAATGCAGCAGCACAAAATGTTCACACACACGCACAAATCTGAAAAGTTGAAAGTTTGGACGGGCGCTTCGAATAACAGACTTGCACTCACAGCAAACTGAGTCTCCCAAACTACACTAGACATGCAGACACAAACACTATCTGCACACTTAAAAATGTCTCAGTGTCACTGCATTAAATGCAAAATATCAATCAGATTCTGCAGGATCTTTTAGTATCACTTTTCTTCATCGGTGCTGCTGTTTTGGTGATTTTTAGTGAACGCATGAAGTCAGTTCTCCTCTACACAGCTGTAGAGAATCACATTATCAACATGTAATCACAAACAAACACGAGGCTGTCTTCATATTCAACACCAAATCTAAGGTTTTAGCATTTCAAACAAAACTCATTTATTTTTATCTAATGTTTTTTTTTTTAGAAAGTGTGCTCATGCTATCTAATATTTTGTTATGGAATGTAGGGCCCTGTGAAATCCATTTGATTTCTTTGTCCCCCCAAGTTTTTTTCTGTTTCATTGTTTTTTATTTTAGATAGATTCAATTTTTCTAGATTCTGTTTTAATGGTTGAGTTAGGTTTATGTAATCAAAAAGCATGTCTAATTAACAGAAATCATGAAACTTATACAAGTTAACAATTTATTAATAGTTAAAAAAAAATAGGATCTATGGAATTAATTGTAATTTTTTCCCAAATTCCGTTTAATATTTCTTAATTTTTTCCTCTAGATTCTAGAATTTTTCTAGATTCCATTTTAATGATTGAATTCAGTTTTTGTAATCAAAAAGCACCTCTAATTAATTGAAATCATGGAACACAATTTAAGAACAATTTATTAAACGTTTAATAAAAATGTCATTGTAGAAACCTGTTGTATTTGTCTTCTGTTCCTTTTTTTTCCTATATTTCCTTTTAATGGATAACTTCAGTTTTTGTCATTAAAAAGCATGTATAATAAATTAAAATCATGAAACTCACACAATTTAACAATTTATTAAAAGTGAAACAAAAACCAAATTTTTAGAGCCCTATGAAATTATTATAATTTTTTCCCCAAATTCTATTTAATTTTTTCCCAAATTCTGTGTTTTTCATTAATTAACTGTGTGGTATTCATTTTAAAAAATGCAGTTTTAATTTTTTTAATCTTCCTTTACACTTTATTTAGGTAAATTTTTGAGAACAATTCCGTTTTAATTCCGAGTTTTTGTATTATTATTATTTTGAGAAGTACATTCTACTGCACAATAATTATATATTTTATCACAAATTCTTCAAGTTAAACCAAACTTTTTTTTTGATAAGTTGCAGTGAAGACATTTGAGTTTCTGTGTGTATTTCTTCACAGAAACTAGTACATGTTGCAGTTTGATTAAGTGTACCGCCCTTTAAATTTATTCATCCAAAATGTATGTTATAGAGTTAAATCCCATTTTATGACTGGAGTCCGTGATTCTGTCCGAGTTTTCTGCATTGTGGAAAACACAAGGACCTGCAAATGCAATGCCGTTCATATATTTTTTAAGTGTGACTTCAAACCGTTTTGAGGCCGCAGTAAACAAATGTGTGACCTTCAGAGGGGAACGTGGCTTATTTCTGTTCTTCACAGCATGTTTTATTTAGGATATGGAACTTTTAAAGGGAGGCACTCTGGGCGTCCAGCTGCACAAATCAGGCCAACAAAGGGGCAAAAACCACCCCCTTTTTTTTGGGGTTTTCCCCCCCCCACAATGAGAGACAAATATAAATACCTATATATGAACATACTGCATTAAAGATATATAAGGGCTCCTGTGGAATGACAAAGGGCAAAAGAAGGGCTCATTCGCAGGAAACACAACCTGATCTCAATATTAAATATTTCATTGAAAAACGCACATGTGCAAGGATTGCCCTATTGCTATTTAATATTTTAAATTTTCATTATTATTTCATTCATTATAATCTTATCTCATATTAGCATGGGATGCAAAATAACTTTTACATTTATTTTATGTATTTGGCGGATGCAAATTACATTGCATTCAGGGCTGCACTTCATGCATTTATACACTCACAAACCCAAATTATATTCTTTTACAAAGTCTGTTTGACATACATATACTACATTGTAAAAAATAATAAAAAAAATAATTAAATATTTATAATAAACCCATTTTTAAAAAACAGTTCGTATTTATATTATACAAACAATATAAATAAACACAAATTTATTGTTAATTAAATTCTAAAATTAAAGAATTAATACATATAATTTGATGAAAAAATGTGACTGTAAGTTACTAATTACAGCTCCTACGAGTGATGTGTGCGGGTATATATATATATTATATAAGATAAAAAGAATATTAAAATGATTAAAAATATAAAACAATGAATGTATCTTAATACAACATACATAACAATTTAGAAAATACATTTATAGCTATATATATATATAAAAGAAATGACAAATGGCACATAGCAAAATTAATTCCTAACTTAAAAAATCAACTAAAAAAGTATAATATATATTACATACTATGTGTAGTATGTAGTTCTGTATTCAGTTCTGTGTCATTTTACTTTTAGTGCAATTATCATTATTTTTTCTGTATTTATTTCAGGAATTGTAATAGATGCCACTTACTGAATTAAACACGGAATGAAATCATATAGCGTTTGAAATGTTATATAAATCACTTCACCCTTCACATGTCAAGCAACTCAAAAGGGAAAACTGTAGAATCAGAATCAAAAGTTCACAACATCCACAAGCAGCTCTTTTCTAAAGTCACGACGCAGAAGTGCGTCATAAGCCAGACGCACTTCAAGCAAACGGACTCGACACGCCGTGCTGACGCAAACACAACCTGAAGACAGTCACAAAACTGCAAGATCAGACGACTTCTCGTCATCTCCGTCATCTGCTGCCGCTGATCTGAGACTGACAATCTGGTTGTGCTTCAGTGCAAACATGAGTTTCTGGAAGAACACTGATGGTATTCCTAAATCTGACAGCATTAACTTTAGATACAGACATTTAAACATGAAGACAGACAGACAGAAGAAATCAGAAAAAGATATACTGTTGATCTTGCACTCTGCCATATTCAAAACAGTATAAAGTATTTGAGTATCTGCATCTATCAAGCACACTCAGAAACTACAAAGAAAACCCCAATGAAGATAATTTAAGAAATTTTTGTTATTAGGACAGATGAGTAAATTTACTAAACAAAAATATTAAATAAAAGACAGATTGATTTAAGATTATGTTAATTATTTTATTTTTTATTGTTATTACATTGAAAATATAATTAAAAAAAAAATTAAATCTCTTTCTCCTCTCTATATATATTATATAATTTTTTTAAAATGTTTTATATATTTATAAACAACAATTAAAATGATATCATAAATATATTTATGCAACAAAAATATAGCATAACATTTTAAATAAAACATTCTAATAAAAAAAAAAAAAAAAAAAAAAAAAAATTAAAATTATATAATAGAAATATATTATTAAAATGTGCCAACCTAATAATAAGTTCTGAATATTGACTTAAAAAATTAAACATTCATCATTTACTCAAATCTCATGCGCATATTCAAACGTTGCAACGCAAAACTTTGGCTGAGAATGGGATTCGTCACATAGATTGTGAACAAGTGAATAGTGACAGAGTTCTAATTTTTGCAGAAAGAAAAGAGAGAAACTGTTAATCCATGCGTTTCGGACCTCAAGGTTAGATTATTGTTATGTTTTTGTTTTGTTTTTTTGCCCCCCCCCCCCCCCCTGTTTTATTGGGTGGTTTTTCTGCACGCTTAATAAACAAACTCCAGCTGCTCCAAAATGCAGCAGCTAGAGTTCTTACTAGAACCAGGAAGTATGACCACATTAGCTCGGTTCTGTCAACATGGCACTGGCTCCCTATTAAACATCGTATAGATTTTAAAATCTTGCTTATTACTTATAAAGCCCTGAATGGTTTAGCACCTAGAACATCAAAATCAACTGCGGGCGGCAGATCTTTTTCCTATATAGTGCACAAACTCTGGAACAATCTACCTAACACTGTTCGGGAGGCAGACACACTCTGTCAGTTTAAATCTAGATTAAAAGACCCATCTCTTTAACCTGGCTTTCACATAACACAAAAACACATTTCTAATATTCAAATCCGTTAAAGGATTGTTTTTTTTTTTAGGGGGGGGGCTGCATTCAATTAGGTCAACCGGAACCGGGGAACTTTCTCCAACAACCGATGTACTTGCTACACGCTAGAAGGAATTGGCATCTACATAAACTAGTATGGTTTCTATCTTATTCCGGAGGCACAGTTTATAGCCACCAGATCCAGTACGTATTCAGACCAGATGATGGATCAGCACCTAGAGAGGATCTCTACAGCCCTGAAAGTCAGCAGAGGCCAGGACAACTAGATGAGCCCTAGATACAGATCCCCTGTTAAGACCTTGTCTCAGACGACCACCGGGACAAGACCACAGGAACCAGATGAGTCCTCTGCACAATCTGACTTTGCTGCAGCCTGGAACTGAACTGCTGGTTCGTCTGGTCAGAGGAGAACTGGCCCCCGACAGAGCCTGGTTTCTCCCAAGGTTTTTTTTTTTTCTCCATTCTGTCACCGATGGAGTTTGGTTCCTTGCCGCTGTCACCTCTGGCCCCCCCCTGGGGGGGCATTTTTTTTTTTTTTTTTTTTTGCGTAGTTGGGGGACCACGTCATTTCCAGCGATATCCTTGACTTGAATTGCAAGATACTATTTAAACTGAACTGAGCTGGATGTTCACATCACTGAATTCAATGATGAACTGCCTTTAACTGAAAAATGAGTGTTTACTATTGTCATTTTGCATTATTGACACTATTTTCCTAATTAATGCTGTTCAGTTGCTTTGACACAATCTGTATTGTTAAAAGCGCTATATAAATAAAGGTGACTTGACTTTTGGGTGAAATATTCTTTTAGACACAAACATCACTGACTTTTAACCTACAGAACACATGCTCGTTTGTCCTCGTCATTGTTTCACAGCTTGTTCTGAAACTCAAAAACCGCACACAGAAGAAAGAAGCCTAGTGGTCGTTCTGCACCAAAGGGGGTTTTGTTTTTTTGGGGTGCGCCACCATAAAGAGAGGCAACTTCCCTCCACTTTCATACCAAAACGAGTCTCTCAAGAGGTTACAGATGTTGAGTTTGCCCTCTGCTTTATCAGAAGCTCACAGCTTCACACAGGCCTTGGTTCGGTCTTAAGGAGTTTCTTCCCATCATTGTGTCTGCAGCGTTTGATCAGCGCTCTCTTCCCTGATCGACCCGAAAATATAGAGCTTTCACACGGGAGATTATATACTTACTGTAAATATACTTTCTTTCACACTAATGGAGAAATTTCCTTCAACTTAAAAACATCACTCTGGCTTCCCCCTTACATTTTTAAGCATAATCTAATGATGTGTAAAAATTGTCTGTAAAAGTCATGTTCTGAATTCTGAATATATTATTTTGCACAGATTGCATGTTTTATCAGGCGCTCTGTCATACTGGAGGTCTGTTTAGGTCTAAGCTTGTTTCCTCATGGGGACCAAAAAAATGTCCCCACAAGGTCAAAATTGACTGGTATTGCTATACTTGTGGGGACATTTGGTCCTCATAACGTGAAAAATACCAGGTACACACACACACACACACACACCACAGTGTGACACACAGCTACAAACATCCCGCCAGTCCCAGGGGAGGTGAGGAGACGCCTGGTCCCACCTATAACAATAGACAACGTCCTCAGGAACGTTGCGTCATAGAACACACACGCACTCTCACTCACACTCACACACTCACACTCACACTCACACTCACACTCACACTCACTCACTCACTCACTCACTCACTCACTCACTCACTCACTCACTCACTCCCACTCACTCACTCACACACACACACAAAAAAAAAAAAACACAAACACACACACACACACACACACACACACACACAACACACACTCACACCACACACACACACACACACACACAAACCTCTCATTTTTAAGTCTCACTGAAATCAGAGAGAGACAAAGAGAGACAGAGAGAGAGATGGCACCACACAGTGTTTTCTGTACAGTGGGAGGATCCGCTAAACAAACAGATGCGTGTAGACAGGTCTGTATGAATGAGAGGTCAGAGGTCATTCTGTCACTCGGTGTACTTCATGACGATCTGATCGCTCTCGGAGGATCAAACAAATCTCCTGTTTTCTGTGCGGCCGCGCTGTGAACCCCGATCGCTCTCAGCAGGCGTGTGCTCTTTGTTCACCTGATTAACATCGAGCCACTGAACCAATCTGATGGCCTTGATAATCAGCCATAGACACAATCACTGTTCTGTGGTGACAATTACAGTGAACACCAGAGCGGAAATTAGTCTGGAAATGTTGACTGCGATAGGATGTGATAGTAAACAATGCATTCAGTGTTCTTGAGTCATTCTCCAGCAAGTCCATGGAAGCCTAAAAAAAATTATTACACTAGATACTAATTTCTGAAGAAAATATGAGTGGCACTTGTGGATGGTTGCTAGACAGTCACTAGGGTATTCTGTGTGGTTGGTTGTATTATATTCAATATATTGTGTTGTTATTGTTAAAACAACTATAAAGTTGTTTGAAATAAAGCTGAAAGAAAAATAAATAAAATATTAGATAACTTAATCTTTAAAAAAAAGAGAAAAAACTGCATTGGCTACTCATTGAAATAGAATAAGTTTCAAGTACTAAAAAAAAAAAAAAAAAAAAAAATATTAAAAATTTGAAAAAAACAAATATACCAGATAAACATAATATTTTTAAAAAAAATGAAACTAAAATGAAAAGTGAAAATATAAAAATAAAAGCTAAAACTTAAATAAATACTATAATAATAAATTATAATAAACATTGCTAAAATATAGAAATTAGGTGAATACTCAGAAAGTACTAGTAAATTTCATTAAAAACACATTGAATTAAATATTTATTATTATTTATTTTTGGTTGTTGTTGTTTTTAATAAAAACATTTTTACTGTGCAGTGAATTATTTCACTTCTTTAGTTTGAGTAGCTACATTTTTATAACAAAATTAGTGAAATTATTTCATGTTCCAAAATAAATAATATTCCTAAAACGCAATAATAATAATAATGTAATATTCTGAACAATTCTTTTGTTGCTCTTATCCAAAATATTTCTAAACTAAACATGTTTTCTTGGTAAAAAAAATATTTTCAATATCACTTTCTGTCCTTTTAGTCTTTTGTAAAACAATTAACAAAAGCCAATAGCCTTTATTTAGTTCTAAGGTAAATAAGTAAATATTATAAATGGAATTACACAAGTCAGTTTGATAATATCAACATTCTGAAAGATGGTTAAAAATAAGAAAATAAACATTATGTTGACAAGCTCGTGTAAGTGGACTGTCAATTCCTCATTCAGCAACTTCAGCCCTTTTATTAATAATCAAGTTCTAAAAAAAAAAAAAATAATTATCTGATCTTTACCAGAGAAAGTCTATATTATTTTAGACTTTTTTATAGAAACAGTCCCAATGTTTCTGAGAACAGACTGATCCATTATTTTAACAACACCATCAATTCACCACAGTAAATATACAATATAGAGCCATCTATTGTTCTGTATCTATTGTTCTGAGAGCATCGAGGTGAAATATCCTGTAAATGTACATTATTTACATTCCCCACCGTGTGTTCTTTGCATGTGCCGTTCCGTACTGTCCTTGCTAAAGGTCAGAGGTCAGTCTCCAAACTCTAGCGCTTCATCACAACATCTCTCGAGCGAATGCAGTGTTTGGTCTGCTCTGAATGTTCAGTCTCTGCGAAATGCAGTCATAAAAATAGAATTTACTGTATAATGTGGAATGTCACCGAATTAGTAAATCAAATGTAGGGGTGCACAATTAATCAAATCACAATATAGACTAACATCTGTGGATATTTAAGTGCAAAAAGGCTTTTAAATAAGTAAACCTCAGCACTTTATCAAAACATTAAAAAACGTTAATTTTCATGTAGTTACATTTTAAAAGATTCATTTACAGTTGAGGTCAAAAGTGTACATACACCTTGCAGAATCTACAAAATGTTCATTATTTTATCAAAATAAGAGGGATCATACAAAATGCATGTTGTTGTTGATTTAGTACTGACCTGAATAAGATATTTCACATAAAAGACACTTACATATAGTCCACGAGAGAAAATAATAGCTGAATTTATAAAAAATAAAAATTCTTAATACTGTGTTGTTACCTGAAAGATCCACAGCTGTGTTTTTTGTTTAGTGATAGTTGTTCATGAGTCCCTTGTTTGTCCTGAACAGTTAAACTGCTTGCTGTTCTTCAGAACATCTTTTTAAAGTGATAGTTCACCCAAAAATGAAAATGTGATGTTTATCTGCTTACCCCCGGGGCATCCAAGACGTAGGTGACTTTGTTTTTTCAGTAGAACACAAATCTATCTCTCAAGTGGACCATTGACACTCCTAATTGAGATTGTAGATAGCGTGTCAATGGTCCATTTGAGAGATGGGTGGCGGTAATGCACTTATAAGTCTGTGATCTGCCATAAAGCAAGAAGAAGAAGAAGACGCGAACGCGCTCAGGACAGTTCAGACATTGCGGTATAAATACGTTAAAAAACGATATAAATACTGTTCAGTTTCTTGCACAGACCGATCGTTTCGTGTCTTTACACATCAATGTATCGTCACAAGCCGCAGGGTTTAATTTGGTTTTGTTTGTGTATGTTTTTTGACTCTCAAAGCCATGATTCCCATTCACTTCCGTTATATGACTGACAGACTGCAACGATTTGAGTTAAAAATCTCCGTTTGTGTTATACTGAATAAACAAAGTCACCTACATCTCGGATGCCTGGGGTAAGCAGCTAAACAATACATTTTCATTTTGGTGTGGGGGGGGGGGGGGGGAAAACTCTCCCTTTAATGCATGGTTTCTCCTTCTGGAGCATCAGCGAGTGTTTGAATCTTCTGTAACAGTTGCGTACGAGTCCCTCAGTTGTCCTCAGCTGTGACACAGATGATCTCTCAAAATCATACAGTCATTGTTGGAAAGGGTTCAAATACATAAAATTGCTGCAAAACCACAGAATTTGTGTGAGTGAAGTATTTTTCTGAAGAAAAAAAAAAAAACAAAAAAAAAAAAAAAAAAACAGCACTCAGTTTAAACTGTTTCAGGAACAAAAACAAGGGACCATGAACAACACACTAAAAAAAAAAAACGGAAAAACCCAGCTGTGGAGCATTCAGCTAACAACACAGTATTAAGAATCAAGCATATGTAAACTTTTGAAGGGGTATTTATAAATTCAACTATTATTTTCTCTCGTGGACTATATGTAAATGTCTTTACTCTGGTATTACATCCCACCCACATCCCTCTGATCAGCATGTGGTACATTATATTACTATAATTAAAATTAAAAATATTTTTGGAAAATTAAACCGTTTCTTACAAACTTACAATACATAATGAAATATAATCGTACATGGGTAACGGAGAAATTACAATTAGCTTCAAGCTACACGTGACAATTAATGAGATTAACACTTCTAACACTTCTACTTGAACGTCACTATCAATCACTATTGAGTGTTTCTAATAACTTCTGATTGCCATCCAATGTGGATTTTGGTCAAATGATGAGGCAGAAATGTGTTAGTATCATTCTAGAGTTACAACTTCTGTGGGGCGTGAAGAAATAGTAATGTAACTAGAAGTGCAATTAATTACTGTTCCAGAAAGTAACAATATTACTTTTGGAAGGAGTAACTAGTAATGAGTAATATATTACATTCTTTGAGTAACTAGCCAGCTCACAGCAGGAAGAGGAAGAGGAAGTAGGGCCGCGTCGTCAACTGTGAGCGGAGAGATGCTGTTCACAGGTCACAAATCCTGAATTATTAGATTTCATAATCTCAACGCATATAATGTCCATTGTTGAGGTTTGGCTGAGAGCGTGAGAGATCCAGCTGGTATTAAAGGCTCTGGGAACGTCAATGCTGGGTTATTTGTGCAGCTGAGCGACTGTCTTAAGACACGAACGATCAATGATGCCAACTTTGAGATCAAAGACCATGCCGGAAACACAGATCTCTCTGTTTTAAGAGAATGAGCCTCATTACTGTAATAGAGACAAGAGAAT
>JADLZN010003063.1:192500-251327 GCA_018155175.1 Sinocyclocheilus anophthalmus
AAATCGTGGCATAAAAATTGTGATTGTATTGTATTCAGCTGTTATTGTTTTCAGTCGCAAAACTTAATATGAAATGTATACGTAATATAACATTTCATTCTGTTGTGTGTGATTTCTGATGCCAACTTGTTTCGAAGGAGTACATAATGTTAAAAAAACAGGACTACACTTTAAAACCTTAAAATGAATAACATTTCTGCAATTGCTTAAGCATTGCTTATCATGTAATATTTGCTTTGTTTGCTGTGGGACAAAAAAGGCATTTTCTCCATCATGCTGTTACTGACAATAGAACCATAAAATACACCAAAAATGCGACATAATATCCCAAAGTAATCAATTTTATTTGTGCGCTGAAATACAAATCTTCAGAATCCATACGAGTGCGCCCTTACGAAAAAGAAGTTTATTCAAGTGTGCTATTAGTATACTTCTTTTAAACTAAAACATAGGAAAGTATACTTTCAGTCTACTTTTTATGTACTTCTCAGAAATGGGCTTTATGTATTTCTCAGAAATATACTTAAAATGACATTTAAGTATACTTGACATTTAAGTATACTTGACTTATACTTAGAAAAAGTCTAAATATATTTTTAGCTATGCTTGTGCTCCTAGAATCCTTGTTTTCATTGTTATACTGTAGGGGGAGCTAGTACACATCTTCTGTACAGAATAAAAAAAAAACACAAGTGAAGAAGAAACCAAAACAACAGATGCTTCCACATGTAATCTAACACGATCATCAGACATAAAACAGCATCAAAACTGTGTAACCTTATGGAATAAAATGTCGACCAATGAAGAGGTAATAATGACTGTCAAGCTTTGTGGTGTTGATCGACTCTATCTACGTTTTGATTATCAAATGTCTTTTGTCTTGTCTTTGTCTTTTTTTCAGCTTTTTGTTCAAAGTTTTGTTTATTTCTTTATTTTTTTATTTATGAAACTTATCCACATTCAAGTGTTTAAAAAATAATGCATGAAGCTAGAATATTTTTTTTTTGTTTACAAGCAGATACCCTGTTCTTTGATGTTTTTTCTATGTTCAGATATTCATATAACAAAATATATACAAATTAATACCTAAATAGGGACATAGTAGTATACTTAAAGTATGATGTAAAGTTCACTTTAAGAAAACTTACGAGTATACTTGCAGTATAAAACTACTAAACTAGTAGTTTACTGAGACTATACTTCAAAGTGTACTAAAAAGCTACTACAAGAGTAATTTAGTGGATACTATCAGGATTCATATAAGTTCACTTTTAGTATAGCTGCAGCACAAGCTAAAAATGTTGATGTAAACTAATTGTGTACTCAAAGTTTACTACTGTTATACTTAAAAGTATACTTTTATATACTAGAAAGTGGGCCAATTTAGTCCCAAGGAGTATTGAAATAGTACACTTACAAGTATACTATTAGTACACTGATATTTGTATACTCACTACATAAAGTATACTTGAACTTTACTTAAATATACTTACTAAAATAAACTTGAAGTATACTACTTTTTGGTAAGGGCGAGGAACAGACCTCATCTCTAGGGCAACGACCGAAAACGTCAAATTTCACACTTGTTACAAATTTTAAAAATAGCGCTTTTTTGTTTATCAATAAAATTAAATAAGAGCATCTATACAAATATCTTTGACATAATAGATTCAATAAATATTTTAGTTTTTTTTAGCTGTAAATATGTAATAATGTTTACGTATTTCAAGGAGCTTTTTTATTTAATTGATAAAATGATAAAAGTGCAACAAGTATCTTTATGATATTAAAGGTGTGTAAATATTTAACATTTTGTAACTGCAAATATGTAATAATGTTTACGTTTTAGATGTTTCAATACATTCAAATTGTACGAACTAAACACCATAGCAACTGCATATAAACAGCATGATGAAAACACTACTTATGCTTAATTAAATTAAGAAAAAAACAACTTTTTGTAACAGTATCTAAATGAAGAAAAGTGTTTTCCTCATTCAGCACTCAGACGGGGTTTCTGATCCTGCAGACGAGGCCGGTACTGCAGTCAAGAGTGTCAAATGATGTTGACGAAGTTTTTAGGGAACTTGATAGGCTACTTGTTTTCTGCAAGCTCTTTTTTTGAGAAGCGGGGATGTTCTTGAGTTCTTGAGTCTTGGGTTAATGATATTAACATTGTTGAATGTGTTGGCTGATGATTTTATAGCACACACACACTCGCTCTCTCTCTCTTAATCAGCATACCTCTCTTTAATCACACAGGCTCATTCATTATTCACGGCTGCAGCCGAATGAATTATTCATCAGTCACATTTCCGCACAGAGGAAGGAGAATGTGAGGGATTGCCAGAGTCTCTCCTGTCCTTGCTCGTCTCTAAATGACACAACAGCATCTTTCTGCTTTTGTCCTTCATTCTGTCTTTCTTTGATTGTAAACAAAAGCATGCTGGAAAAAAGCCACTGAAACGGCTTAACTTTTCTTAAATATGCATTCAAGACAATAATGCAACCATTATTCATGCAAACAATTTACTTTTTATTTTTAGTGTATTAAATATATTTCTAAATAGTTAACATAATAAAATAATACAATCTTAAATATAAATGTAAATTTTAAATATGACCCTTAAAAAACGACTTACCATAAAGAAAAAAGAAAATCTTACGACACAAATAATTAATAAAATGTTAACTATATATTTTCAATACAAAAATTTGAAACTCTACGTGACAAAAAAAAGTAACCAATACATGTTAAATGGCTTAGATATGTCAATCTTGAACTAACAATACCTACGAACTAATTATATTTACTTTAACTAAAGTTCGACTGACAAAAATAAACAAACTAATTTTTAAATAATCAAAAACAACTATACACCGAGACGATTTAATTACAAAATATTAAATATATGTCCTCTAACTAAAAATATTAAATCCACAAGGTAAAAAAATAATTAAACGATAAATATGTAAATGTTAAATATGAATGCCACTCCAAAATATAAACCTTAAACCACTGGTCAAAAAATCCATATAAATATCAAATGTAAATATTAATGTCAACCTTAAGTAAAAACAACAAACACTGTGGTACATCAGTATCCCATAAGCCTCTGCTCTGCGCAATCCACTGTTCAAAGTGAGAAGAAAGTGTGAAGAGGCTGAAAAATGCTGCACAAAACACAGTGCGTGATTCAGTTTCACTCAATTAGTTCTGCTTTCCATCATCACAGCCACATTTGCATGAGCCGCCCACACACACACACACACACACAAACACACACACACACACACACACACACACACACACACGCACAAACACAACCAAACATGCCCTGCTCGTTTAAAGCACCTCTTATGGCATGCCTGCGATGCAGCGCTTGCAGTTTGCGGATGTTCATCCCTTTATTTTGGTACTAATCCTACAATCTGCATAGATACATTCTTACATTGCCCTGGGAAACTTTCATTATAATGCTCAGAGGCTGATCTTTCATAGCTGAGAAGACTTAATTGAGTCCTCAGCTACGGATCATCAAAGCATCGTCTAAAATCCCTCAGGAGAAATTAGTTTGAATGCAAGAAAATGTATATTGCACCTTCACTGAAATGCAAAGCATCTGCCAAATGCATAATACAGCAAGAGTTATAAAATGAATGTGGATAAGCGGGGGAATCTGATGCAATCTCTACTGAAACTTTATCGGAGATGTGAGATTACTGGGTCTTTTTCTCAGAAGAAACATCTGCAATAGTCTCCATTTGCTCTTATTGCTGTTTAAGGGGAAAAAATGGTGACATGAAAGATGTCATGTGTGAGTTTTCCTTCATGCATTTGGCAGATGCTTTCACCCAAAGTGACTTTACATTTTTCTAGTTCACTCATTCCCTGAGAATGAAACCCAGGAGTTTGGTGTTGCTAGCGCCATGCATTTCTGTTTGAGCAACACTTTTCTACTCTTAAAATCATTGCTTTTGTAGTTTCTCCAGATCAGTGTTTTGGTTTCTAGGTTCTTTAAGGAAATAGTTCCCCCCAAAATGAAATTTTGCTAAAATATGTTTCTTCATGGGAACAGATCTAAAAAAATGTAACATTGCATCAGTGTCTCAGCAATGGATGCTCTGAGTGAATGGGTGCCGTCAGAATGAGAGTCCAAACAGCTGATAAAAACATCACAAGTAATCCACACAACTCCAATCCCATCAGTGAACATCTGGAGAAGACTAAAGCTGAAACAAATCCAGCATTAAGATGTTTTTAACTAATCACGTCACTGAACCAACAAGGAATAGACTAGCTTTCTGCCTACATAATGAAAACTAATGGAATATTTAAATCATCAAGATGTTCCTCTAAATCTGAAGCATCAGCACAGATGATGAGGAGGAAAGCTCTTGTCACCCAAACACACGGCGGCTCCATATGGGGGTTGTATTTGTCACCCGTCATGCTGTTCTCCTCATGTGCTGCTCTAACGGAGCTGAAATGAGCCACAAAATCCACCAAGAGATAAATAAACTCTGGCTGCGGCTCATCTCAGGTGCATCAGTGTGTGTGTGTGAGTGTGTGTGTGTGTGTGTGAAACAATCTGCTACACTGTTCTCAGTGTGTGAATGGACTGGAGGAATATATATTTGGATATATTTGTCTAATGCATTTCAGAGAGTACTATTATTATTTTAGCATCATATACGATTATAGTTTTTGTAAATATTTTGGATTTGCTTTTAACCTTATTTTTTTATTTCCATTTAAATTTGAAGGTTTTAGTAATTTTGCTTTTGTGTTTATAAAACATTTCTATATAGTTTTTTGCCTTTTTATTTATTTTAGTTTAAGTTATTTTAGTACATCAAGATAAACTAAATGAAAATGAGAAATGCTGCCTCGGAAACTAGCTGAAATAATATACGTTTAAGTTTTTAAGTATTTCATTTTATTTTGGTTCAAGTTTATTTTATTTTATTTCAAGTAACAAATTTTTTTGAGTTTTTTTTTTATGGATGCTTGTTTCCATCATAAAAATAAATACATAAAAAATGTAACTGCAAATTTTTTATCTCACAACTGTGAGTAAATATCTTGCCATTTTTACCATTTTTTTCTCAGAATTGTCCGTTTCAGTGTTGTTGTTGTTTTTCCATCACAGAAAAAAAAAAAGATTGCAACATTTTATCTCACAATTCCGACCTTTATTCTTGCAGTTGTGTTTGTCTTACAATTCTACATTTATAATTAAAAGTTGTACGATAAAAAGCATCAATTACCTGTGGCAAGAATAAGCTTCCATGTTTTTCTAGTTTTAGTTAAATATGCAAAACCTGTATGGGCAGAATGAATAATGTAACATAAATGATGCAACATTTTCTTCAAGCCATTAATGTAGCCATGACCCATGCCCTAGCAACACCCCTAAATCCATTGCAACATTCTAAAAACTATTCACAAAATGCAACTGCATAGCAACTCCCTAGCAACCATGGAAAAGGGATTATAAAAGAGATAATTGCGACGTTTTCTCTCACAATTCTGACTTTTATTCTTGCAACTGCAAGTTAATAGCTGACAATTCAGAATTTTCTTAGAATTGCAAATTTATGTTACAGTTCTGAGTTGCATCAAAAAAAGTCCAAATTGTGAGATAAAAAGCAGCAATTAATCTTTTGGCAAAAAATAAGCTTTGATTTCTTCTAGTTTTTAGTTTTAGTTAAGTATACTAACCCTAAAAAAACCCAAGCACAGGTCTCAGGAAGCGTCAGAACTGCATGATAGCATCACGGCTCATTAATCAGAAACACTGATGCTTTTACGTTTGACTTTGCATCGTTTAACTACTGAATCTTGCTTTTTTACTCAAACCATTTAAAAACCATAAATGTAATTATTTTAACAATCAATAGATTCATGCAAATTCTACATAATTTCAATGATCATGTTTGAATATATGCAAAGTAAGAACTTAACACACACAGGGACTAAAGGCCACAAAACTTGCTTTTCGTTTCATGGGTCTTTCAGAGTGTCCCTTTTATTTCCCGCGACAGAGACTTAGAGAACGCAACGACGCAGCAGGGCTGTTGGCACGCAGCCTGGCACAGCACAGGGTGCCACTCACTGGCTTAAGGAGATCTTCCTTCGGTCACAACAGCGCCGTACCACAATCGCCACCAGCTGAGTCTCGCGGGGCGTTCGCTCTCCCTGTGCAATTCCACCAGGATGCGGATCAGTACTCAGGCCTTTTTTGTAACTGTACAGGTAAACAAAGCTGGCATGAAAAGTTTCAGAGCGATTCTGTATCATTGCAGTCCCAGCGCTTAGCCGTGTCCTGACTCCCTGTGCTGATGATCAAGTAAATCTGCGCAGATGCGTCAGCATGCTGGCACTGATGCCAGGACACTCGGGCTTAATGGGACACACGCGTCAAAAAACCCCTCCAACGACTTCCTTTCCTTGAGCAGATCTCATCACTACTGACAACATCGACTGAGACGGAAGCAAGTGTGTGCAGAACAAGGTCCGTTCGTTAATGGAAGACCTCATTTAGATGCTGTCAGTAAAAAAGCACCATACAACACCCAGAAGACCCTAGCAACCACATGCAAAACCCGAGTAAAACCAGCTAGATCAATACCAGCTCTAAAATCATGTAGCAAATCGCTCAAATTCTATAGCAATCAATGGCAACATTTTTGAAAACCATTCAAAAAAACCTTAGCAACCACATTCTAAAAACTTTCAACTGCATAGCAACTCCCTGGCTACCATTTATATCTCCTGAGCATTATATATTAGTGCTGCTTCAGGACTATTTGACTTGGCCCCTAAAAGCCCCACCAGTACAACAACACCCCGAAGACCCTAGAAACCACATAACAAAACCCTAGCACATCTGTGAAGGACCATAAGCATAATGTATCGCTAGGTGCCATTCAAAAATTGTGCCATTAAAAATGGTAAAAATCGAGAATCGTCAAATTTTTAAAGGAGTTTTTTTTTGCCATATCGCCCAGCCCGAATGCAAAGTAAATTATGCAACATTTTATGCAAGAATGATTTTATCATTATTCACACACAAATTCATTCTGCTTTTATTTGGGATTGGGTCATTAAACATGCATCTAGCAACAACCCAGAACCTGAACAATCTGAACCAGAGCAACCATATGGCAACCATTCAGAAAAACCTAGCAACAGCATAGCAACCAGTGAGAAAATCACTATCACTGAGCTCTAAAAAAATCAACCTCAAAATCAAAGATCTCGTTCACAAAACAAGAAGAATGAATAATGCAACGTAAATTTATGTAAGAATGACTTTATGAATGATTCATTCTGCTTGTTTTTCATCAATGAGGCTCCAGGCTTTCATGTAATTTTGAATTTAATTACTTTGTCCAAAAAAGGTTAAACAGAGCAAATATTTTATGCCACACGCATATAAAAAAAGCCATTTTATTTTGATATATTTCTAGTTTGAATTAATAAAGTATGCAGCATGAGTGAAGAACGAGCTGAGGTTTTAATCTTCTGTGACTCAGACACAAGCGAGCGTTTGAGATTCGATGACAGGCGTCAAGAAGCACTTCACTTTATCCTCATCTCTGATTTTATGTCATCTCAGAGACAGATCGCTGTCGCAAGCACCTCATTCCGTCAATGCACACACACACACACACACACACACACACCCTCACCACCCACACATGCACTCACACACACACACACTCACACCCACTCACTCACTCACACACACTGACTCATTCACTCACACACACACACACTCACACACACACACACACACACACACACACACACACACACACACACACTCACTCACACACACACACTCACTCACACACACTGACACACTCACACACACACACACACACACACACACACACACACACACACTCACACACACACACCACACACACACACTCACGCCACACACACACACCGGCCACGCCACACACACTGACTCTTCACAGCCACACAACACACACACCCACTCACACACACTCACACACACACACACACACACCCACCCCGACACACACTCTCCTGTCAGTCTGCATCAGTCAAATCTGATAGAGTTTCAGTTATTAAGTCACAAACGTGTCCAAAAGAAGCAGCACGTTGTCACATAGAACAGACACGGCACAGACTCACAGCAGGACGCAGACAGACAAAAGACAAGGACTTTAGGATCTTCCTAGAAGAATGTATAGAAATCTGAAGGAAATGGATTTCTCTTCCTGGTCTCATAAACGTCCAGGCGGAAGATGTGATAAGAAACACGTGTTTACACAACATCAAATTTAACAATGTAGAAAAACAGGATGCTTTAGAGATGCATCTGAGCAAATGCAGAAAGACAGATGATTGTTCGAAAGAAATAATAAGTGGATGTTCTGCAGTGAATGGGTGCCGTCAGTCCAAACAGCTGATAAAAACATCACAACAATCCACAAGTAATCCACAGCACTCCAGTCCATCAGTGAACATCTGGAGAACACAAAAGCTGTGTGTTTGTAAAAAACAAATCCATCATTAAGACGTTTTAACTAAAATAGTTAAATATAGATTATTATAATAGAGTCCATAATCCATAATAACGCTTCTTCCAGTGAAAAAGTGTTCTGATCTGAATCAGAAGAGAAATCTGCACAGATCAAGCAGCGATATCTCTGCTCTTATGATGGAACAGATTTGTCATCTGACCAGTCAAAACAAGGTCTGGTGAAGTAAATGAAACACTTTATGGAACATAAAATCTACCAAAAACACTGAAGGCCAATTCAACTGTTTTCCTATTTTATAACAGGTAATAAAATCTTTGTCAGGAAGTTCAAAAGCCACCCAAAAAAATCAATGATCGTTTAAGACCTGCTGTAAATTCACCTCTGGGTTTTTATATGCAAATGAAGCCTTGGAAAACAATACTGAAATCTGCCTGCTGGAAAAAGTCAATAGCTGATGCAAACACTAACAGTAATAAAGAAAATAAATCAATTTCATGCCAATTAACTTCAAGTGTGGAATGTGATATACGGCTATTTATGTCTGATCTGGAGGAATTGCTTTGTTTTAACGTTTGGATAAAACCATCTGCTAAATTAATACAGTTATGTCTGCATGTAAATAAAAGAATCAAATTCGTTTGACTGTGAAAATGTAAGTCTATAATAAACTAAAATCAAATGTATAATCTCATATGATAAGAAAAATAAGAGTGAAACTGTTCTGTCAGCAACTGACCGACCTCGTGTTTTCGACCAAACATTTTTAGGCTAAAGCATGATGTCCAGAACTTTCAAACTTCACAAACAACTTCAGTCCAAGTAGGTTTTCCACACAGAAACTGGGTCACAAAGTAAGGCAAAAAATTAGTGTTTCAAGCACTTAGATGGTTACGTAGTTTTAATAACAGCAAAAGGCAGTGGGGGTGAAGATCTGGGAATTCTCCTAAATCCAGATTGTACTCCCTAACCCTGTTTCACCCTATGGCTATCAAGTAAATCTGCTCTAATGCCATTTTAATTACACAATGTTTATGTGGAGAACCCCCGAATGATGTTCTTGCACATGACAAATATATTCTGTATTACATGACAAATTAAAATCGGTTCTGACATGAAATTAAAAACATTTAAAAGGTAAATGCAACATTTTATCTATTTGTTTTCATCAGAATTAAGAGATATAGCCTAAACTTGACTAATCTGAATTGTGAAAAGAAGAAAATCTGAATAGCGAGATACATACAAGTCAGGATTATGCGATAAAAATGTGCAGTTACCTAAATAAAAAAAATGCTACTGGGGTATGCAGTCCATAAATCTGTGCTCTTTGGACGCAGGACTGCTTAATTCATTAAAAACCTTGTAGCCTAACTCCAATGCACTCTAATACCATAAACAACCAAAACAAAAAGCTGGAAATGTGTGTTTTAAGAAGCAACAGAATAATAGGGACTAGTATCGTATAATGTGTTTTGAAATGGACCTCTTGAGTCAATCATAATGAGAGGGACTCACAGACTGTTTTCACTGAGCGCTGCTGGGAAAACACGACAGGAAATTAATGCTGGATTTGTCCATGACATGATGGCTCATTTTAAAGGGGTCATATGATGCTATTTTAAAGATCATTATTTTGTATATTTGGTGTAACAGAATATGTTGACATGCCTTATTGTTCAAAAAACATTTTTTTCAAATACTGTACATTATTGTAGGTCGTCTATGCCCTGCTTCTCTCAAATACGTCGTTTTCAACAAAACCCACTCCTTTGACAAGCTCAGTCTGCTCTGATTGGCCAGCTGACCCAGTGCATTGTGATTGGCCGAACACCGCAAGCACACGTCGGAAATGTAACGCCCCTTACCATAATCGCGAGCTTCAAGCTTTCAAAGTAAATATCAGACAGTTAATAATGTGGTTAGTTTTACCATCAGTTCAAGCCCGAAAGGACAACAGAGTCACGTGACAGACACAGTGATGCAGCAGTACACAAGCCGCGGTTCAGACATCGACGTGCTATGATTCGACAGACCGTCACTCTCGTGATGTGACCTGTTCTCCCTCACACACACACACTCACATTCTCACACACATATACACACACACACAATGCGTTACTCTGCGCGGCGCAAAACTCCGCATTTGAACAGTCAGTTGCAAATACTTAAACTAATAACAAAGCGTACTTACAGTCGCTGATACAGAAGCGCCAGATTGTCATAGCAAATCGAATTGACCCTTTTTAGAAATAGCCTTTGTGCACAGCCATCCTTGTACTCTTCTAGGTTCAAAAAACTGTCATCCATAAAATCGTTGGACAAATTCGAACATCTGGGTTGTGCTGTTCTGTTGTAAATAATCTTAAAGATTTCTAAATGCATCTACTTTCAGAAGGCCATTTAAAGTGCTTTTGCTTTCACCTAGAACACACAGCGTCTCCCTGACATGCTGCTTCAACACTAACGGGGTTACTGAAACCACGCCTTCTTTCTTTTTTCGTGCACATTTGGGCGGCATTATGCTAATCTTCTCACATAGTGAGGTAGACATGTGGGGGCGTGTTAGAACGAGCCGTTTTAGGTAGGCGTGCTGACTCTTAACTTTTATAAAGAATATCCTCTTTGGATTTGAAACTTAAGAAAGAAAAAATAGTCTTTGCAACCTTACAGATCTTCTTTATGCACAGAGCTTTGTAACACTCCGGAGAAGGAAACTTGAATCCATCATACACCCCTTTTGGTTATCAGTATTTCAGAAGATGTGACCGTTCCTCTGATATCACTATAGAGGACGCTCTACAATCTAATAACTGAACAGCACTTGACAGCAAAAACTGAAATTTACGAAATGTAACTGAAACTCACTCAAAGAAATAAATCGTACTTTTGACAAATATATTGAAAATATTGTCCACTTACAGGAGATAAAGACGCCTCAGACCACTAACGTCCTGATTAAAGAACAGCTTGTCAAGTTGCTTAAAAACATCCTCAAGCGCACTTCATTGTCCTGTTTACATTGCATCTCTGTAGTGCATTAGACACATTCTCATGACATGATCTAATCTGTCTGTACTGTACCACAGTTTAACTTTTTATACTGTATCAGTGACAATGTTGGACCTCTGAAACAAAGAGACAGAGTCCCATCTCTGCATTTGTGTGTTCTTGGTCCAATGTGAAGGCAATTATTGTTTGCACAGTTTTCAGGTTAAAGGCATGTGGAGTGAGATTTAGCCTGCCACACAAGAAAACAATAATATAATACGTCTGCATATACCATGTTTAAAAGCCTACTACATATTTATTAAAATCAAGGGAGATCACGGTCTCAAGATTATGAGCACTGCAGGATCGTAATGTATTATTGTTTGTATTTATTTCGTATGCATCGGTTTTGATTATTTTTCAATCCTTTTTTATGCAAAACACTCTGAATCCCCATTTTGTGTTAAATGTGCTTTATCTTTAAAAAAAAAAAAATCTGCTTCAGAAACAATAACTACAGAAGCAAGACATGTTTGTTACATCAACATGCATCTGCATGGCCAAAAACACAAATGTATCCACATTTAGAACACACCTGAGCACCTCAAAGAGAACACAAAGAGAAAAATGAGTGCTTTATTTGATATTCTGATATTTCGCAATATTTGTTTTATTTCTGTACTGCTTGCACTTTTAGGTAGCCTATTTTATTGTCCAGATTAGGCACTGTCTGGAGCCGTTCATGATGCGATTTTGCAGTTCAACCGATTTAATAAACCCATATTTAAGAAGAACTTACCTGAAACTTTTCCAGAGACCTTCACCTGTCCACCTGAGGTAAATCCCGCGTCCTCCAGCGCTGCAGGGGGCGGCAGAGAGGCGACTGTAATCTCAACACAAACACCTGCGCTCCAATCTGAGCACATTTGAATAGGTTAAGTATTTTTCCAGATGCAGGTGATCTCATCTGGTTGATTTGTCTCACCTGAGAGACTGTAAACACACTTAGTTACAGCTGTTAGTTTTATTGTAGGTGCATACGGGTCTCTGTAGCCACAGTATCCATTAGGACTCATTATTCTGTGTGCACATGCAAATATATCATAGAGATGCTTAGGCAGTGAATCTTGAGTGATGTGCTGTCTCCCCCTCGTGGTTGAAACGACAACTGCACTTTCGTCTTTTATATTACATACGGGTCAGTTTGGCTTTTTAGGTTATTTACATTTTTGAATCTGTGCAGTACTATTTATTTGATATTATACAGGCTTCTCTAAAATCCTTGATGTCTAAACACTATTTTTGTCCTTATGTTTCCATAAACATATAACATAGAATAGCCCACGATATAGCCTATAACATATAGGCCTAGCGTAAATAAAATGCATGGATTATTATAATAATTATTGTTGTTGTTGTTGACTTTTTTTTTTGAAGGGACTGATTTTAAAGAATTACAAATACAGACAGGGTGCAACAAAAATATAATTAATTATAATATTAAAATCAAGTGAGTTACTTTACATTTTACAGCTTTCTTATTTTTTAAGCATAACATTGTTTAGATATTGCTAAATATTTTTTCCCCCCTAACATTTACAATTAGCTATACTTCATACAGTAGCTAATAAGTACATATTAATTACAAATATATATATATATATATTCCATAAAACATGTCACAAGTGAAAAACCGAATGAAACATTTTCAAAACAGTTGGCAGCTGGGCGTGATGTGAGCCTTAATGAACGAACAAAAATCTGACCAAAAACAACTCCAAAATAATTAAATGAAAGCATGTTTCTGCTCGTGAAGCACAAAACGTACAATATGTCAATATAACAATTAAATATATTTACAAGATATAACTGTAATTGCAAGGATAATACTTATATAAATAAGTCTTTTTTTTATTCATGGTTAATTAAAAAATATATTTGAGGTAGTTTGAGGTAGTGTTAATAAATGATTATTATTGTTGACGTGTTTGTGCGGATGAGGAAGCGTCGTGACGTCACGCGCGCAGCGGAAGTGCTTCAGTGTAAACAAACCGTCGAGCGAGCAGCGCGTGATGGGCTCCAGCGGAGCGGAGCGAGCGGCGAAACGCGTGTTTCTGGCCGCTCTGTGCAGTGTGTGCCAGGCGCTGCAGGGCGGGATGCTGTTTCCCACAGAGTCTGCCTCCAGAGAAGTGAAGGACGCGAGCGGCCTGTGGCGCTTCAGGGCGGATCTGTCTCCGGAGCGGAGCCGCGGCTTTGAGCAGCAGTGGTACCGGAGGCCTCTGGCGGAGGTCACGTGACACCTGCGTTTACACACTAATACAAATCAGAGTAAAAAGTCGAATTTGAGATGTTCCAAAGAGCTTCTCAGAAACGATTCACTTTGTTTAGTAACTTCTAATCGTTTTACACCTAGTGTTTTTCTGTCTACTCTCAGTTTTAAATGCAATCTCAGACCTTTAGACGCCACTGTAAATGGAAATACAATTAGTTTGTAAGATGCATGGGCTCAATTTAAAATAAATGCAAAAATTATTATTTTATGCATTTAAAAAAATCTAGTTAAATCTAATGTCTTATTTATTTTTTAAGTTTATTGAAGTATAATTTTTTGCATAATTTTTCTCTTCATATTTTCTGTGAACCAATAATGCGCTCCCCACACTGCACAGTATAAATTTCTGGTTTTCCTGCTTACTATATAGTACTGCACTGTTTTACTTATTGAAATATTTTTTTTATTATTTAAATAATTATTTTAATGATTTGAGTTAAATTGAGTTTCTTTGTACCTTATGTGTTATTTATTTATTTTAATTTTGTACATGTTTATTTTACCAGTTTTTCTCTAATATTGTATGCCTGACCTACCATTATTGTGTTAGGGTTGTGTATCATATATTATTATTAATTTTTTAATTGTTATGTTAAAGTTAATTTAATCTTAATTTTTTACACTGGTTTTCTGTAATAATTCCCATGGACTCCCATCACTTCAATAATACTACATTGCATTTGTTGTCTACTTACTATAATACTGTACTGTTATGAATACTATTATTAATATTATTAAGACAATTTATTATTATTATTTAAATTACATTTACCTAGTTATTTCAATCTAGCGTCATATTATTTATTTAAGCATAATCCTTTGGATTCATTCCCTGATCAGTTGTCATCTTCTGCTCTTTTTGCACAATAAACTGACGTGCAATATGTGTGTCAATATGTAACATCCTCTTTATTAAGAAGAGAACCAAATGCTGTAATCAGAATTAAATGTTGTATATTCCCAGAAACGGTGCCAGCTTATTTAGAGGCTATTGTCAAAGTCAGCCAACTTATATAATTGCGTGATAATATTGCATGTTAAGCATGCAGTTGTTAATATTTTGCATTTTAAGTACACACTTAAAATGCAAAATATGAACAACTGCATGCTTAATATGCAATTTTAGGTGCTAAAATTGCTATGCAATTTTTGTGATTGTGATTTTTATTCTAGACGGGGCCTGTTATTGACATGCCGGTGCCGTCCAGTTTCAATGACATCACACAAGATGCCAAAATCCGGGATTTCATTGGCTGGGTGTGGTATGAGAAGGACGTATGGGTGCCGGCGCGCTGGATCCAGGACCGGGGAACGCGGATCGTGCTCCGAGTGGGAAGCGCTCACTATTACTCAGTGCTTGTAAGTCTGGGATGCAGATGGTTGTGTTTGACTCATGATTAGTCACAGTCTCAGGATCTGTGATGTGTGCGTCTCGCAGTGGGTGAACGGGGTCAAGGCGACCGAGCACGTGGGCGGTCATCTCCCGTTTGAGGCGGACATCAGCGGCGTTCTGCGGCAGACGAGCGGGAGTGCGTGTCGAATCACCATCGCTGTGAACAACACTTTGACTCTTGAGACGCTTCCACCGGGAACCATCCAGTACATGAACGATCGCAGCAGGTCAGATATAGTGCCATAAAATCAAGGAAAGTGGGTCAGGTTAACAAAGGAGTTTTCAGTACTTTAGATGCTACAGACCCCCAAATATCATCATTCTCCTGCGAGGAAACCCATCTTAAAAAATTGTATTTATACTGTGTAATAAGATATAATATAAATGTCTAAATAAGTGACCCTGGAGCACAAAAGCAGTGTTAAGTCGCTGGGGGATATTTGTAGCAATAGCCAACAATACATGATGGGTCCATTATACATGGTCTCGCTTTGCAAAATCATTAGGATATTAAGTAAAGATCTTGATCCATGAAGATATTTTGTACATTTCCTACCGTAAATATATCAAAGCTTAATTTTTGATTTGTAATATGCATTGCTAAGAACTTCATTTGGACAACTTTAAAGATGATTTTCTCAATATTTAGATTTTTTTGCACCCTCAGATTCCAGATTTTCAAATATTGTCCTATCCTAACAAACCATACATCAATGGAAAGCTATTTATTCAGCTTTCAGATGATGCATACATCTCAATTAAAAAAAAAATTTGACACTTGTGACTGGTTTTGTGCTCCAGGGTCACATTTCATGTCTTTTACCGCTTTACCATCTTCTTTTCCTCTCAGACTACCCCCTGCTACTCTTTCGGTTCAGAACCTACTTTGATTTCTTCACTAACCGCTGGAATAACACCAGATCTGCCTGCCTGTACACTACAAACAAAACCGCAAGGCGCACATTGATGACATTACAGTGGAGACGACGTTCTCTGATAACATCGGTAAGCACCTCCGAAACCTGTCGTTATACACCTTATGTGTAACAAAACATAGGCTTGGACAATTGAAACTTGACTGCAAGTTTTCATTGAAACCAGAAATATGCACTTTAAATGCTATTTGAGCGCAAGAAATAACAACGTTGTTGCTGAGTGAACTGACCTTCCTTCAAAGTTATAATTTTGGGATTATTTATATTATATATAAATGTTTGTGTTGCTTCATGAACTTTCCTAGTACACAAAACTGGTATTTTTAACTCCGTAAATGCTGGTAAATTTCACTAATAATTCAAAAGAGACGCATCGAATCAAGGTGAAATAGAACGACTGAAATAGTATTTTCTTATAAAACATACTTTTAAACCAATATAATAATAATGTTTTACAGTCTAGGTTTTGTTCTTTTTTATGAAAAAAAAAATCCTATATTGTGTTGATTGCGAAAGGTACTAAATGTTCAGATCAGAAAAACTGAATGTATTTATTGATTGTATGTCCTATGTTGTTTTTAGCATCTTTTATATTGCTGGCTTCTCAAAGAGTAATTTAAAGTTGGTTAACAGTAAAGTTGTATTGTATTGTTTTATTGTATTGAAAGGCTGTTGTCAAAGTAGTCCACCAACTTTATTATGAAATGCATGTTTAGAAATAATATTGCATTTAAATCATTTATATTGTGCATTGCTTCTTCTGACTGTGTTCTAGTTATTTTACTTTGTCGGAGTGACATTATTTTCTGTGGCCTACAGATGCTGCCTGTGTAAATGTGCATTGTCTCATCCGATCCTGTGTTCTAGGGCTGGTCAGTTTTAACGTGTCTGTGTTGGGCAGCTCTAAACCCGCTGTGAAAGTCACGCTCTCGGCTCAAGACGGCAGATGCGTGGCTTCGGCCGACGGCTCCAGAGGAGTCCTCAAAGTCACAGACGTCAACCTGTGGTGGCCGTATCTGATGCACGAAAACCCAGCTTACCTTTACTCCATGGAGGTCAGTGTCGAGAACAGTTTCCATAGGATTGACATTAAATGCATTGCAGATATGCTCACTGAATATAGACCTAACAGAGCACTCGGATCATTAGGATCGAGTCAGTTAGAAATGGTTCACACTATTTTGCCGCCCGCAGCTGGAACCAGCTTCCAGAAGAGATCAGATGTGCTAAAACATTAGTCGGATTTAAATCTAGACTCAAAACTCATCTGTTTAGCTGTGCATTTATTGAATGAGCACTGTGCGATGTCCGAACTGATTGCACTGTATTTTATGTATAACCATTTTCAATTCATTTGTCTTAAATTCAGTTTAAATCATTTTCAAAGTTTTTAAATTCCTTGTTTTATTTTTGTGATTTTTGAAAATGTTATTATACATTTTTATTTATGATTATTTTACTTCCTTTTATGTAAAGCACTTTGAATTACCATCGTGTACGAAATGTGCTATATAAATAAACTTGCCTTGCCTTGCCAATATTTATCTTAACTAAAGTAGTTAAGTAATGTTAACTATTGAACCTTATTGTAAAGTGTTACCGAGTTTAGAGTCAGTTTAAAGCGGTGTTATTTTAGGATCATTAAGATACTATTATAGTTTTTATTAATAATCTGAATTAGTAAAATTTGAATTTTTTTTTTCTTTTTCATTTTACATTTTCTTAAAAGTTTTAGTAATTTAAAAAAATAATTCGTTTTATTTATAGATTTATTATATAGGTTTTAATTTTATTTTTATTTCTGTTTTAGTTTTAGTTATTTTAGTACAAGTTAAATAAATGAAAATGAGAAATGTTGCATTGGAAACTAGAGGAAAAAATAACTCGATATTTTATTTTATTTCAAATAACAAAAATATTTAATCACTATAAATGATAACTATATTATGCCTGATTCCAGCTGTGTGAATTTATTTAAAATTCTATTAAATAAATCACTTGTAAACTAAAGGAAAATGAGATGAATTTCCGTGAAACCAGTTTTATTTTAGTATCACTGAGAAACTATTATAGGTTTTATTTATATTATGAAACTGTTTTTTATTTTTATATTTTCTGTTTTCATTTCATTTTATAGTTTTTGTCATTTTATTAAGTAGTTTTATTTTCTAATATGCCTATATAATTTTTGTTAATTTTTTGAGTTTTTGTAGTAGTTTATGTTCATAAGGAGAACTAAATGAAAACGTGAAACGTTTAAAATTTAATAATTTTTTCAAATACATTTATTTATTGTTTTTAGTTTATTATAGATTCAATACATGCCTTGTTTGCAGCATTAATCCAAAATATTAACAGATGTTTCTTTTCTGGGCAAAGCTATGTTCATTGCTCAAATGTTTATTTAAAATACGGAATATGTAGATGAATATCTGTTGAGTGTTAACACCCATGACATCGGGTGTCTGTCCGTTTTTTGTAGGTTCCAGGCGACAGCAGAAGGACGGACAGAAACTATTCTCACTCTTGCTGTGGGAATTCTACCGGGGGGGTTAACGTCACCAGCAGCACAGTTTCTTCTTTCATCAACAAAAAGCCGTTGTTACTTCAACGGGTCAACAAACACTAGGACGCGACGTGGGACCCAGACACACACTGACCACTGCTTGCTACCTAGAACATATGCTTTTGATTTGATTTGGTCATTTGCAGACCTTCTATCCAAGCTTTCTGTTTAAGCTGCTCTTTTCCAACTAAGAGGTTGGATGCTTACAGCTCCAAACTGACAAAACGACAACATAAGACTCATAACAGATTTCATAAAGGCCATGTGATTTTTTAATTCGGGAGGGTGCGTCTATAATCCTATGATATCTGTGTGCGTGCTCGACAGACGAAACGTTAAGCAGAAAATAATAATAATAAAAGCTCTGAATCTCAATCAAGAAATCAGTGGCTCTTGTGTGCCTTAATGAATTCACACCTGTTCTTTTCTTTTATATTATATTTTTTTGGTTTATGTAATTTTCATTTATTCGAGTTTTAGTCAGTTTATACTTAGCTTATTGTCAATTGGGGGGATGCCCAAGGCAACATTTCTACTTATTCTAAGTTACACTTTACAATGCCAAAAATTAACGAACGACACTGTTTTCTTTTATATTATATATTATTAGTTTTATTCATATTTTGATTATATTATTATATTTATTTTAGTATAATCAATTTTACTTTCTGTTTTATTAACTGTTGCTTATTCTTTTTCTCTTTTTTTGCATTTTAATTCATCTTTAATTTATTTTAGTACATAAACTTATTTTATTTCAATTAGTTGCCAAGGCAAAATTTCTAATTCTAATTCTAAATTCCGATTACATGCAAACAGAGAAAATCGAATGAAGCTGTACACATGATTTCCTTTTATTATTAATAATAATATTTTGAGCTTTTATATGATGTATTATCAGGTTTCTTTTCATTTTTAGCTTAGCTTGGTCCTTTTTTTTTTTTTTTTTTTTTTATGGTTCATCTTACTTTATTTTATTTTTATTTAGTTTTAGTAATTTTAGAACTTCCATTTTTTTCTAATTCCTTTTTTTCTTCTATATTTATTCATATTTTGAGCTTTTATTGTATGCATTTGTTTTTATTTATTTTAATTTTACTTAAAATTTTGGTAATGTTGTTATATGCTTTTGTGTGTGTGTGCGTTTCATTTTAGCTTTAATTTATTTGATATCAGATTTATTTTTTGCAATTTGAGTACTTAACCTTATTTTATTTCAGGCAACATTTCTAATTCTGATCTGAATGCGACTGAATAAATATGCACATGCCCTTCTTTTATATTTATTAATATTTTGAGTTTTTTTATTATGTGATTTGGTCATTTTTATTCCTTTTCTTGAGGGGGAAAAATAAAATTAGCTTTAAACTGATTTTTATTAAATTTTTATTTTTAGTCATTTTAGTACTTAAACTTGGCTGTGCTTTAAGTACTAACCATGTTTTAAACTTGGATGTTCGATGTCTTGGATGTGCAAACTCGGGGTGGCAATACAACTGGGGGCAAGAGGCGGGGGATACGCGATTATCAGGATCAACGGATGTTTGGGCATGACGGACACTAAGCTCACGTGGTAAGCAGGGGGCAAAGGTGCGTGTCAGTATGCCTGACGAGAAATGTTCGACAACTGTCGCTTTAAGAGTGTGATTGTGGTAAAAGCAGCCTGATATATAGAGGCGCTATCGGTGACGATCTACATGTTAAAAGTAAATGCTGATGTTTGGCTCATAGTATTCACACCCGACACACTGACCTCACTCAGCTGCTATGAGATAAACACGCTGAAGCTCACTTTTGTGTGGCGGCCTCCGAGGGAAGTCTTCGACTGGCCGTCTGGTGGTGAAGTCTTAACCTGATGTAAGTGGATTGGAAAAAGTGATACGTTCCGCACCAGTCACTATCCCTACTCCGAGGAGGATCCTCAGATTGCCGACAGACACGGCAATCGTCACTCATAGACGAGTGTCCCCTGGAGTGGGATATCAGGAGACAGTAGACGCCGTGTCCCAACAAATACTACAGCTCAGCCGCTTTTATTGAGTGGCACAGAAACACAGTTTCTAGTGTCCCTTTTCATCACTTTTTTGTATAAGTCTTCTGTCCTGAAAGATTCAGGGTCACAAACCGGTAGGGATGAATCCATGCCTGACAGTTTTAGTTTTTGACAGGTCAACTGTTTCTTTCAGACCATTGTTGTTTTAGTGTTATTTATATGCTATTATAGTATTTATTCATATTTTAAATTTGCTTTTATTTGTATATTTTCTGTTTTAATTTTAGTTAGTCATTTTTATTTTTATTTATTAAAATGTTTTTAAATTTTATAATGTGTATTAATTATCAATACATATATCATAGCATAATATTTTATATATAAGCTTTTATTTTATTTAAAAAAAAATCATTTGACTAAGTTTATTTTTTTACATATTTTAGTTAATTTCTTATTTTTGTTAGTTTAGGGTTTTTAATAGTTTAAGTTTTTCTTAATATATATATCTTAATGTATTTTTTCCATTTTAGTTTTAGTCATTTTTAGTAATATTATTTAAACGTATTTCAGGGCATTCCTTTTTTTTCTTAATATTTACATTTTTAATTATTAGGGGCCAAGCCCCTATTGTATCTGTATGTTTTCTTCTTCTTGTCCAATGGGAGTCTATGGCAGCCCTATGAACAAAACATAGGAAAATGATGAAAATTGGCACACTTTTAGTGATGGCCATGAGTAGTGATGTGACCAACTTTGGGGTCTCTAGAACCAACTCTATAGCGCCACCACCAGTTCAAAAATGCAACATTGAAATGGTAATAACTCCCGAACCCCTTGTTCTAGAAAAATGAAATTAAGTACACCTGATTACTCTCTTCACGCTGATCGCTGATCACATTCAATGCCTTACATTAAGACTCCGCCCATTACAGTAGCGGCTATTTTGAAAAATACAGTATTCCGTTTTTTCACTACTCCTCCTTCAGAATTTGTCCAATTCTTCTGAAAACTGCTAGAAATGATCTTTGGACCGAGCCGCACAGAAATGACTGCACAGAATTTTTTGACCGACTGGTGAAAAAAAAAAGTTATGATGTTGTGAAGTTAACGAGGTCGACCCGAAATAGTTTCAGAGGCAGTATCTCGGCCAAACTTTGATCAATCGAAACGAAACTCGGTACGATTCATCAGCTCCATTATCTGAGGGTCCATGCCAAATTTGGGATCATGAGATATGTGAAATGGCTATTTTTGCTTATAACTTTTGAACCGTTAATCAGAAAATTATGATCTTGGTTTCTATGGATTTAAAACGTGACATAAATTGCAATATCTTTTGAACCATTTGACATATCTGCACAAAAATGTGGGTAGGGATCATCAACACCGTGTCCTGGAGGTACCTCAGAAGTTCGAAAAGACAGCGCCACCTAGTGTTCCAGAGATATAACGATTCTTGCAAAAACACATAACTTTTGAAAACATTGTCCAAATGTTGTTATTTTTGTGTCCTTTCATTCCTTGGGTTATGTCTATCCCGGTGGTATCTCACTTGTCATTTTCCATCAGTGTGTCTGTCCGCAATATTGAAGTAAATGAAAACGTTTTTTCGCTGCTACTCCTACAAATTTTGCACAATTTTGTCCAAAATCTGATCATATGATATTTGGACTGAGTTGCACAGAAATGACTGAACAGGATTTTGATTTATTAATAATTAGTTTCTATGATATAGCTTTAATTTATTTTTATTCCATAATGTTAATACTTTTATTATTAACTATGGGACAAACATGCCACAGACTTAAAAAAAAAAAAAAAAAAGTTTACTCTCTGAGGTGTGTTCAGAGATATTCACCTACATTTTGGTGTCTTTCATTTCCTCTCAATATATGTCAGAATCACATAATGTGTCAACCCTGTCAGATGCGACTGTCATGTCAAATATTTAATATACCTGTTGGTAAATCTAGTATTTAACTTCAGGTAAAAATGAATTATCAGTATTTATTATTACACTGATTCTTTTTTAATAAGTGTTTTGGTCTGAGGGGGTTTTATTGTCATATCTAGATCCAGATAATCAGTGTGTGTGTGTGTGCGTGTGTGTGTGTGTGTCATCCGCAGACGCAGTTTTGGGAACGTTTCTCTGGCTCATCACCTGACCGTCATGGAGGAGCTGGTCCGGCGTGATAAAAACCACCCGTCTGTGGTCATGTGGTCTGTGGCCAATGAGCCGGCGTCTGAAATGCCTCCCGCTGGATTCTACTTCAAGTGAGTCAAACAGAATGAGAAGGACTCCTTTAATAGCTTCAATGGTCCAGATCACAGCATGTTCACACCTAGAGGAGGAGAAGACGGGTTAAACGCTGACCTCCTGTGGTCGTAGCACAGTATCAGTCATGATGCCGTATTAAATCTTAGTTTTTTGTGGCTGTGTTCATGTGAAGCTATTTTTTGTCAGTAATAATGCATCATAATGAGGGGTTTGTGTGTATATGTCCGGTCTTGTTCAGCAGCTGTAATGAATGTCTTCAGGTAGAAACACCTGCTCTGAGCCTCATTAACATACCTGAGCATCAAAACAACAATATATACACAACTCACTGAGTCTCAACGGCTTCTGCTCTTAATGGGATATTCATGTGCAAATAATGTCCGTTCGAATTATTAACGCTAACTAGAACAGCAATAGCGTAATATTAAACGTGATGTTAATGTCCCTTCTGTCTGCATCAGTGACGTCTGACTAGGTTTCAGTGGTTATGGAAAACCTGGAAAGGTTAAAATTGTGGTTTCCAGGCCTGGAAAGATACAATAATTAATACAAATTAAGTTAAATAATACCATTCAATAAAATAAATAATTATTAAATTAAAATAATAGTTGAAAATCTTATACAGATGTTTTTGACCCCTTTCTTGTGTCAGAACATAGATTTTACTTATTTGTCATTGACTTACATTATATAGTTGTGTTTTTAGTATTATTTGTATACTGTTATAGTAATTATTAATATTTTTAGTTCAGATTTCATTTGAATTTTTAGTAGTTTTAGTCATTTTGTTAGGTGCTTTTGTTGTTTTTACTGATTTTTTAAGGTTAATTTAAGGTTAATAAATAATTAAATGAATTGTTAAATTAAAATACAGTGAATAAAACGGATACAAATTAGTAACAATTAAAAATTTAAATAAGTTAACATTTAAATAAACGTCTGAAAAGGCAATGAAAATTCATATGTAATCAGCCGGAAAGTACTTGTGGTGTCTGTAATTGTTATTTTTTTTTTTTTTTTAAATAATAAATTAAGACATCCTTTGGCAGTTTTACAAAATTTCCCCCCCCCATAAATGATGGGCAAAGCAACATTTTCCGGCAAAAAGTGTCTGAAACTTGTTTTTTCAACTGGGATGGGGTACTTTTTTTATTTTATTTTTTTTAACTTTACATCTTAAATTGTTGCTGTTTTTCTGAAGGGAACTGGTGTCTCATACGAAATCTCTGGATTCCTCTCGGCCGGTCACGTACATCACAGCCAGCAACTATGCCAGAGATCTAGGGGTGAGACATCTCTTTTTACATTTTATACATGTATTTTTGAGCAATTTCTGTGTTGCAAAGTAACCCTTTCACAACAGTACAGTAGATCTGCGTCATTCAAACACAGTCAGTCTCTGGGTAAATTTACTCTAGATTACTCCCACAGTTAACTGTGTTCACTCGCACACTTCACTCGCTATGTGCTTCCTCATGCCGAACACACCTTATTTCAACTTTTACTCCCTTTAGGTCTCATTCTAGTGAGTGTTTAATATGAATAAATCTCTGTGACGTCAAGCTGAAAAGATTCACCAGCCGTTTATCTAAGCGTCTGCACTATACTGTAAAAAAAAAAATAATAGTTTTTCAATTGTTTTGTTTCAAAATAAAACAGGTTATTGGAGTGCGTTTTACAAGAAAATGCCATTTCTTGTAAATTTCTTTAAAATGATGCAAAATCAATCTTTTGTCACAGGTACTATATATGGTTAAATGCATATATAATGAACCCAATTCCAAAAAAGTTGGGACACTGTAAAAAATGTGAGTAAAAAAGGAATGGAATAATTTACAAATCTCATAAACTTATATTTTATTCACAATAGAATATAGATAAGATATCAAATGTTGAAAGTGAGACTTTTTGAAATGTCATGCCAAATATTGGCTCATTTTGGATTTCATGAGAGCTACACATTCCAAAAAAGTTGGGACAGGTAGCAATAAGAGGCCGGAAAAGTTAAATGTACATATAAGGAACAGCTGGAGGACCAATTTGCAACTTATTAGGTCAATTGGCAACATGATTGGGTATAAAAAGAGCCTCTCAGAGTGGCAGTGTCTCTCAGAAGTCAAGATGGGCAGAGGATCACCAATTCCCCCAATGCTGCGGCGAAAAATAGTGGAGCAATATCAGAAAGGAGTTTCTCCGAGAAAAATTGCAAAGAGTTTGAAGTTATCATCATCTACAGTGCATAATATCATCCAAAGATTCAGAGAATCTGGAACAATCTCTGTGCGTAAGGGTCGAGGCCGGAAAACCATACTGGATGCCCGTGATCTTCGGGCCTTTAGACGGCACTGCATCACATACAGTAATGCTACTGTAATGGAAATCACAACATGGGCTCAGGAATACTTCCAGAAAACATTGTCGGTGAACACAATCCACCATGCCATTCGCCGTTGCCGGCTAAAACTCTATAGGTCAAAAAAGAAGCCATATCTAAACATGATCCAGAAGCGCAGGCGTTTTCTCTGGACCAAGGCTCATTTAAAATGGGCTGTGGCAAAGTGGAAAACTGTTCTGTGGTCAGATTAATCAAAATTTGAAGTTCTTTTTGGACGCCATGTCATCCGGACTAAAGATGACAAGGACAACCCAAGTTGTTATCACGCTCAGTTCGGAAGCCCTGCATCTCTGATGGTATGGTATGGGGTTGCATGAGTGCGTGTGGCATGGGCAGCTTACACATCTGGAAAGGCACCATCAATGCTGAAAGGTATATCCAAGTTCTAGAACAACATATGCTCCCATCCAGACGTCTTCTCTTTCAGGGAAGACTTTGCATTTTCCAACATGACAATGCCATACCACATACTGCATCAATTACAACATTATGGCTGCGTAGAAGAAGGATCTGGGTATTGAAATGGCCAGCCTGCAGTCCAGATTTTTCACCCATAGAAAACATTTGGCGCATTATAAAGAGAAAGATGCGACAAAGAAGATCTAAGACAGTTGAGCAACTAGAAGCCTGTATTAGACAAGAATGGGACAACATTCCTATTCCTAAACTTGAGCAACTTGTCTCCTCAGTCCCCAGACGTTTGCAGACTGTTATAAAAAGAAGAGGGGATGCCACACAGTGGTAAACATGGCCTTGTCCCAACTTTTTTGAGATTTGAAATTTAAAATCAACTTATTTTTCCTTAAAAATGATACATTTTCTCAGTTTAAATATTTGATATGTCATATATGTTGTATTCTGAATAAAATATTAAAATTTGAAACTTCCACATCATTGCATTCTGTTTTTATTCACAATTTGTACAGTGTCCCAACTTTTTTGGAATCGGGTTTGTAGATATTTATTATTAATTCATTTATTATTTGTCTTTCATCTTCTAAATGTGATGTGTTGCCTTTTTTGTAATTATTTGTGAAATATACTAGCAATTTCTGAGTGAAAATTGCTGCTACACCAAATATTTTTCAGTGTTATTTGGAGTGTATATATATAATTCATAGATCGATAGATAATAACATTTACATAGATACATAATATATATCTATCATGATTTATAGATGTCTGTATATATTCTTAATTTGATAAATATGCCAATCTTTTAAATTAATGTTTCTTTTGTCACGATATTAGATTTTTTTATATTTTAGATATATATATTAATACATTAGTTATGTCTTCATCTAAATTTCATTGTTTAATTCATGTGTTGCCTTTTGTAATTATTGTTGAAATCTTTACTAGCAATTTCTGAGTGAAAATTGCCTCTACAACAATTTTTTAGTGTATATTTGGAGGTATATATATATTCATTGATAGATAGATAGGTAACATTAATATAGATGCATAATATATATCTGTATCATATATATATTTATTTATTTTGGATAAATTATGCAAATCTTTTAAATTAAGCATCTTTTATCAAGAATATTTAGATTTTAAGAATTATTTCATTATATCATTATTGGTACACTTGTTTAGTTGTTCTACTTCAAAATTTCGCATTTAATGTAATGTGTAAATTTCTAGCAATGTCTCGGAGTTAAAACTCTTTCTACACGTTTTTTTTCAGTGTGTTGTTGGAGATCAACACTGGAGATATGTCATGATCTTTACAGTTACACAGGCTGTTGATGCTGTATCTTTCAGATTTCTAAATGTTCTAAATGCAATGTTTTAAGTGGCTAACCTTTGTGCTTATGAACAGATTGCTTTAGTTTTGATAAGTGAGCTGTATGAATAGCAGAGGGAGTTTTTGCTGATTTGCTGTGTTCTGCTGGTCAGGCTCCGTATGTGGATGTTATCTGCGTGAACAGCTATTTGTCGTGGTATCATGACCCGGGTCACACAGAGCTCATCCGTCTTCAGCTCAACACTCAGTTTGATGACTGGTACGGCAAATACCAGAAACCCATCATCCAGAGCGAGTACGGAGCGGACGCCGTGCCCGGCCTACACAGCGTGAGTCCTAAACACACAGATGCCATTAATAACGCTTCGTTTTAACCTTAAAACAAGAAACGAATCATCACGAGACCCCGTTTTAGATGGACGTTTCAGTAAATGTCTAGCCTGTGTCTGGATACACAAGGGACGAATGAATTGCAGGCGCCGATGGCATCATTTATTCACATGTGCTGCCTGTGTTATTTTAACATTTGAACCACTAGGAATTATACAAATTAGGTCTTTTGTCATAAAATATAATTTTTTTTATACTGCAGGCTGGTCCCCACTGTCAAAATTTCAGTGAACACAACACAGCAAACCCACGCACCAAAAAAAAAAAAAAAAAATAATATATATATATATATAAAATATCTATATACGTGGTACGGAAAGTACTTCAGACCCCCTTAAATTTTTCACTCTGTTATATTGCAGCCATTTTCTAAAATCATTTAAGTTTATTTTTTTTTCCCATTACTGTACACACAGCACCCCATATTAACAGAAAACACAGAATTGTTGACTTTTTTGCAGATTTATTAAAAAGAAAAACTGAAATATCACATGGTCCTGAGTATTCAGACACTTTGCTGTGACACTCACATATTTAACTCAGGTTTTGTCCATTTCTTCTGATCATCCTTGAAATGGTTCTACACCTTAATTTGAGTCCAACTGTGTTTGATTATACTGATTGGACTTTGATTAGGAAAGCCACACACCTGTCTAGATAAGACCTTACAGCTCACAGTGCATTGTCAGAGCAAATGAGAATCATGAGGTCAAAGGAACTGACTGAAGAGTTCAGAGACAGAATTGTGGCACGGCACAGATCTGGCCAAGATTACAAAAAAAAATTCTGCTGCACTTAAAGTTCCTAAGAGCACAGTCGCCTCCATAATCCTTAAATGGAAGACATTTGGGACGACCAAAACCCTTCCTAGAGCTGGCCGTCCAGCAAAACTGAGCTATCGGGGGAGAAGAGTTTTGGTGAGAGAGGTAAAGAAGAACCCGAATATCACTGTGGCTGAGCTCTAGAGATGTAGTCGGGAGATGGGAGAAAGTTGTGGAAAGTCAACCATCACTGCAGCCCTCCACCAGTCGGGGCTTTATTGCAGAGTGGCCCGACGGAAGCCTCTCCCCCCCTCCTCAGTGCAGACATGAAAAAACCTGAAGAGCTCCAAGATGGTGAGAAATAAGATCTCTGGTCGGATGAGGCCAAGATAGGACTTTTTGGCCTTAATTCTAAGCAGTATATGTGGAGAAAACCAGGCACTGCTCATCACCTGTCCAATACAGTCCCAACAGTGAAGCATTGTGGTGGCAGCATCATGCTGTGGGGGGTGTTTTTCAGCTGCAGGGACAGGACGACTGGTTGCAATGGTTGAAAGATGAATGCGGCCAAGTACAGGATATCCTGGACGAAAACCTTCTCCAGAGTGCTCAGGACCCTCAGACTGGGCCGAAGGTTTACCTTCCAACAAGACATTGACCCTAAGCACACAGCTAAAATAAGTTCTCAAATTGTGGCTTCACAACAACTCCGTGACTGTTCTTGAATGGCCCAGCCAGAGCCCTGACTTAAACCCAATTGAGCATCTCTGGGAGAGACCTAAAAATGGCTGTCCACCAACGTTTACCATCCAACCTGACGAACTGGAGAGGATCTGCAAGGAGGAAAAAATCCCCAAATCCAGGTGTGAAAAACTTGTTGCATCTTTCCCCAAAAAGACTCATGGCTGTATTAGATCAAAAGGGTGCTTTTACTATATACTGAGCAAAGGGTCTGAATACTTGGACCATGTGATATTTCAGTTTTTTCTTTTTTAATATCTCAAAAATGTCAACAATTCTGTGTTTTTCTGTCCATATGGGGTGCTGTGTGTACATTGAGGAAAAATTAACTTAAATGATTTTAGCAATGGCTGCAATATAACAAAGAGTGACAAATTTAAGGGGTCTGAATACTTTCCGTACCCACTGTACATATCCACACACACTACCCCGCGGTCAAAAGTTTGGAATGAGACAGCTTTTTTTTTTAAAGAATTCTCTTCTGCTCATCAAGGCTGCATTATCAAAAATACAGGAAAAAATTTAATACTGAAAAATTATTATGATGTAAAATAACGTTTTTCTATTTTATATACATAAACTGTAATGGTATTTCTGTGATGCGTAGCTCGTATTTTTCGCATCATTACTCCAGTCTTCAAAGCGTCACATGACTCAGAAAATCAGTAAGATATGCTGATTTATTAGAATATCAACTATTTTTTTTGGAACCTGTGATACTTTTTTCAGGAGTCTTTGATGAATAAAAAGTTAAAAAGAAGAGCATTTATTTTAAAATATAAATCTTTTCTAACAATCTACACTACAGTTCAAAAGTATTAGGGTGGTACATTTATTCTTTTTTTTTTTTTTTTTTTGTTTTTTTGGAAAAAATTCAAATTTTATTTCGGCGAGGATGTGTTACATTGAATGAAGAAGTGATAGCACAGATTATATTTTGAATAAATGCTGTTCTTTTAACTTTTTATTCATCAAAGGAATCCTGAAAAAAGTATCGCAGTTTCCAAAAAAATATTTGGCAGCACATCTGTTGATAATTCTAATAATAAATCAGCGTATTAGAATGATTTCTTAAGGATCTTGTGACACTTTATACTGGAGTAATGATTATGGAAATTCAGCTTTGCATCACAGAAATAAATTAATATTTTAAAGTATATTAAAAATCAGAAACCATTATTTATATTGTAATAACATTTTGCAACAAGACATTTTGTTTTTTTCTGTATTTTTGATCAAAAAAATGCAGCCTTGATGAGCAAAAGAGACTTCTTTAAAAACATTTACAAGTCGTTTTACTGATCCAAACTTTGACCGGCTCGTGTGTGTGTATGTGTGTAAGCTATTATATCCTATATATGTAATTTATTCTTTTATTATTATTATTATTATTGGACTCAAAGTGTGTAGTACAAAATATATTTTTTAACCAGTTTTTTAAAATAGTTTTAAGTACAGTTGTCAAAAACAATTGACAGCTGTTGAAGTTTTTCTGTTTACCCAGCGTTGACAGCTGTGGGAAGAAGTGAGCCTCACGTGTTTGTCCTCCTGCAGGATCCACCCATGATGTTCACCGAGGAGTATCAAACCACGGTCCTGCAGAACTACCACAACGTGTTCGACCAGAAGAGGAAGGAGTTCGTGATTGGAGAGCTGATCTGGAACTTCGCCGACTTCATGACGGCTCAAAGTAGGAGACGACTGCAGCCTTTTCCTTTGCTCTGAACAGGTTTTTCTGGAACACATAGCAGACATTAACTAGCACACTGTTCACTCATGCACGCTTTAGATAAGAGTAGGAAACCATGTCAGACGGATCCTCAGAATCTGCAGACTTTATTTGCACATTTTCTGCCCTGATTAATAGATGAAACTCATAGTTTTGAAGTTTAAAGGAGTAGTTCATGCAAAAATGTAAATGTGCTCACCCTCAGGCCATCCTAGATGTAGATGAGTTTGTTTTTTCATCAGATTTGGATAAATGTGTAATTTCATCACTTGCTCTGCAGTGAATGGTGCCGTCAGAATGAGAGTCCAAACATTTGGTAAAAACATCACAATAATCCACAGCACTCCAGTCCATCAGTGCACATCTGGAGAAGACAAAATCTGAAACATACCCATCATTAAGATGTTTTTAAATTCAAACCATTAAGTCCATACTCCATAATAATGCTTCCTCCAGTGAAAAAGTGGTCAGGGGTCCGTTTCATAAAAGACACTACGAAAACCAAGGCTTAAAACGCCAAAACCTGACTTGAAATAACCTAATAAATCAACCGGGGCAAAAGCGTTTCCATAAACGACAATTTAAGATCACGCAATCTAATCCGATCCAGGCTCAATGAGCCTCATTTTTAAGCAGCCCTTAATGTCGATCATGGATCAATCGATAAACCATGGCAAACAGCGAATATATTTGTGATGTTTGATGCATTTGAGACGTTGTGTTTTCCGCAGTGCATAACTGACACGTCACGGGTATATTCTTCATCTAACATCGATGTTAGAAAGTCATGCGAACATCCATTTTGCTGTCAGGAGTGGGCGAGTAAACGAGCGAGTAAAATATACATTCTGCTAAAATTGTTGAACGTGACATTACATACAAGTGTATTTTTTTTATGATAGCAGTAACTAAATCAAACTAGATAGCACTAATTACTAGTTCAAATGAGTTAATGTGTATTTCTCTTATTAGTTCAAATATAGTCTGTTTTCTATAGTTTTAATTTACTGATTTTAACTTACTTCGCCTTACCGCTTTAAAGAGTAATTTTAGATTGTAATGTTTTAATGTTCTATTAATAACCATAAGTCTGTAGCCTGTATTGTTTTTTAATTGATTTGCATTTTCTGTATACATTTATTTTTGGACTGAAAATAAAGTCCAATAGTTGTTGAAGTTTGTCAGCATAAGTTGCATGAGTGACAGGTAAAGTTGCTTTATGAATCCAAATCCAGTGACAATACGTCAGACTAAATGAAATAAGCCTGGCTTATTTGGTAAACTAGTTTTATGAAACAGCCCCCTGGTCTGAATCAGGAGATAAATCTGCACAGTTTACAAGCCTAAACAAAACAGTTCTAAACAGATTTGGAGGACAACAGGAGATGGACTTTTTCACTGAGGAAGCGTTATTATGGATTATAGAACTTCGTAATCCCCAAAAAAGCTTTTGGCCATTCTCAAGGTGTTACGTGATGGACTGGAGTGGCTGTGGTTTTGTGAATGTTTTATCAGCTCTCATTCTGGGATGCACCCATTCACATGCAGAGCATGGCAGTTGGGTGCTCACCGGTGCAATGCTACATTTATAATAATCATAAATCAGCCAAGCAAGTTAATCTATCGTCTCTGGCTCCAGCTACTCACCAAGTCGAGTGGTTGGGAATAAGAAGGGAATCTTCACTCGGCAGCGGCAGCCCAAAGCCGGAGCGTTTCTTTGCTGCTAAGAGCGATAGCTGGACAGATCGCCAATAGAGACCCCCGTGTGTGCTGCCCCACCTGGGCCAGGCCTTAGTCCCCTGCCTGTGCCTGATTATACTTCTTCCTGTGCGGAGACAGACCAAGGTCAGCTGACTGTTTATCAAGTGGAAGTGCCTTATATGTGACCCTGCAGCACAAACAGCACAGTTTAGTCCTGGGGGATCCATATCTATGGCCTACTTTAATCAATAGCCAACAATACATTGTATGGGTCAAAATTATAGATTTTTCTTTAATGCCAAAAATCATTAGGATATTAAGTAAAGATCATGTTCCATGAAGATATTTAGTCAATTTCCTACCGTAAATATATCAAAACTTAATTTTTGATTAGTAATATATTTTGCTAAGAACTTCATTTGAACAACTTTAAAGATGATTTTCTCAATATTTCGATTTTTTTGCACCCTCAGATTCCAGATTTTCAGCCCTTATCGTCCTATCACTAACAAAACCAATGCACCTCAGGATCAAGCTTCCTTATTCAGCTTTCGAGAATGACTGGTTTTGTGCTCCAGGGTCACATATGTGCTACACTATGAGGGAGAAACGCAGATCTGTTCTTAACGGTGTGATTGTGTGAGGAATCCATGCGCTGTTTGTTCTTTTGTAAAGACACTCAATTTTTTAGATCGGTTTGATTGCAGAAGTCCATGTTTTGAATTGCTTTTAAATCACAGTAGCACTATTAAACTGGAACAGGACTATTTTTTCCTTTTTCTGGTGTTCAGCCTCTGGGATTTATATTGTGAATGAATGTTTGCAATGATATTCAGATGAGCGAATCTCATGAAACCTGTCAAGAGCGTGTCCGGCTCATCTTTCACCTCAAAAGAAATAAACACGATAATTCTGGTTTAAAGAGAAATTTAGGACCAGCAACTGCATTATTTTGCATTATTGTTATTATTATTATTATAAGACACATTTTCCCCCAAATTCATTACTGTAATGCAAGAACACTTCATTTACATTGTATTTACATATCTTGATAATATTTGTTGTACTTCTTTAATATAACAATAATCATCTCGATGAGAATCTAATATGATATATTTGACAATTTATATTTATTCACCCCCATAATTCTTATATTATGTATGATTATTTGATTGACCATGCAGATTTACTATTATAGAAAATGCTGCATTCACAAACACGACCGCACCTAATCAGGTATGTGAGAGCTCAATAAATTCTAATAAGGATAATCAAGCAGCGAGTGAGGAAGGGAACGGGGGCACCATCGCCACGCAAACGCAACTCGCGCACAATGCCAGCATGTTTAATACAACAAAATTTTGAGGAAAAAACAATTATATTATTCAAACTGTAAATTATTGGTAATATTTGTTATACTACCTTAATGCCGATTTAGATTTAAAAAAAATAATTGCATTACAGTAGTAAAAAAAACATCTAATGAGAATCATCATTGAGAATAATGAGGAAAAAACATGCAGATTTAATGCAACAGAATTGAGGTCAAATAAATATACAAAAAGTAATTTATTAAAAAAAAATTTTTTTTGAGGTAAATGTGCTCGGACGGCATTCGTAGTGCAGATTCACCCATCATGGCTTTATTCTACTCCCTCAGTGCACTGGTGTATTTCACTTGGGCCGTATACACGCTTATAAACCGGTAATTTGACCGCAGTCCTATTTCTATTGCATATTTTAATAATCTTGTAATAAGTGGCTCCATTCTTTCATCCAAAATTTCTCAGATGCAACTTTTAGTTTCATCCTCATTTGTGGTGTTTCGATCTCTTTCGTACGATGCAGGAGTGTGATCAGCGGGACTTTAAATTACGTCATAATTAAACAACTGAATGAATCCGGCTTGTTTGTGACATTCCACGACATCTGAGGCCTGAGCCATCCATTCGTGCGGCCATCAGGCGAGCGGTCTGCACCCGATGGGAGCGCAGAAGAAGGGGAGGGAAGGGGGTTTGCTCGAGAGTAATCCGGTCAACCGCCTCTGGCCGAAACTGTGCGGCGCCCCCCTTTTGAGGCTTGTCTGGACAACACAGCACAACTGATCTGTTTAAAGCACACTCATCTCAGATGCGTTTACCGGCCAAACTTCAAGCGGGCAGCTCCCACCGGAGTGCTACCCAATCTCAAAGTGCTAAAAGTCCAAGGGGTCAAGCAGCCAACAGCAGCGATTCTTGCCTGAACAATCTGACTGGATCCAGGTGGGATGTATAGATAAGTTATTACGCATGATCTTTACCGTTAACATTTGAAAGGACAACAGGGATCACGAAACCACAGAGAATATCCTAACCTCAGTTCAGCCAGGCTCCTGTAAGATCAGGATGAGTTTGTTTCTTCATCAGATTTGGAGAAATGTAGCACTGCATCAGTGTCTCGGCAATGGATGCTCTGCAGTGAATGGGTGCCGTTCAGAATGAAGTCCAAACAGCTGATAAAAACATCACAGCACTCCCCTCCACAGTTAAGACTCTAGGGAGAAGATAAAGCACTGAAGCCACGCAGGGCTATGAGGTCCCACATGTTAAGAGCTGTTGTTTAAACTAAAGACCGAGTGTCCTATCTCTATAATAAGAGCTTCCCCTCCGTTTAAAAAGTATTTCTTCTGCGATATGCCTACTGTGTACAATGCCAGAAGAGTCGATGAGACAAGTCTTGTTGCTGTAGAGACGAGAGGAGACTGCCCTTTTTCCACTGTGTAGGGATTTGATTTACTCGGCCCTCGTTTACATGCATGTTTATTTGTGGGGGCCTCTTAAGGCTGGTAGGAGCGGTTTATTCCCGCGGGTAAGGGCTTGGCACGTATGAGTCATCTACTGAAGACGACGGGTTGATGGGAGCATCTAAAGAATCGAGCATTTGTTCTTTTTCCAGAAACTCTCCAGCTGTTAGTTCAGCTTGTGCTTTATTACACAAAGTGCTGCGATGCGTCTTTTACCTTGGAAACAGCTTTACTGCATGCTAGTTTTAGAACGAAGTCTAGAAAGAAAGTTTCATTAGTAAACAGATGAAGTCTGAGACGAGGCATCGCACCGTGATCGATGCAAAAATACTGCTTCGAAAGAATAAACTCAAGACTTGGTAAATTAGTGAGACCGAATCACTTATGATGCAGTATTTACTGTTAAGAGCCTATAAAGACCGTAAGCTTACACAAAAAGCACAAGGATAAGAGACACTTTTGTAGAATACTGAAGAATGAATGTAAGCGAATCTCTCGTTCCATAGACTTCCTTGATATTGTAAGCTATACATCTATCTGTTTCAGAAAAACTTGATTGCATTAGAAAATCTAAATATCCAAATTCACAGCATCTACGAAGATGCATCTAAAGTTAAAGAAAACTAAACTTTTGAAGAAGTTATTGACAGAAAATGAGCTACAAGACAAAACTACACCGTAAAATGTGATTGATTTAATCAGTATTTCTGTCTTGTTTTTTATCTAAACATTCTTAACTCCAGAGACGATTTGACTGGCAAAATGGTGGAAAACGGCAATTAGATATCCTCTCTATTTCTTTCCTGGATTAGGGGGGGAAAAAATCAATAAAAAAGAAAGAAGATAAAAAAAAGAACAAAAAAAAAAAAAAAAAAAAAAAAAAAAAAAATAATAACGCGCCAGGGCCCTTAAAAACCCCAATAATCAAACAAAAAAACCTCCTCAAAGAACCGTCTGATCAAGGATTACCGGCTACCCGCCCGCACGCCTCCTAAAATCTTCCCCGCTCGAAAAAAAATCCCTCCCCCGCCCAAAAAAAAATAATCCCCCTAAAAAAAAAAATCACCCCCAAAAATCCCCCGCCCCCCCCCCCCCCCCTAAATCCCCCCGCTCATCCACACTATAACCGCACCCCCCACTCCAAAAAAAAAAAGAAAAACAAAAAAAACAAAAAAAAAAAAAAAAATCCTAAAAAATCCTCCCGCCCTCCCCCCCTCCAAAATCCTATCTTCCCGCCATTGAGCCAGAAAAATAAACTTAAAATAAACTTTTTCTGACCTCATTAGAAGATATTTGTTCTTGTTTTATGCAAAAACTCAGTTTTGATCAGTTTCTCAGAAAACAAGGCTGCTAACTTAGCATCTGAAGTAAATTTATCTTGATTTAAGAATATTTATATATTTCTACTCTCACTTTTGCAGTGCAGAACATTCTAATTAGTCAATAGATTTCAATTGAAATGCCTTTGATTTGCAGTTGCATTCATATATGATCGGTTACAGTGCTGCGGAAGAAAACACTGCAAAGAGACTGGAGTAGAACTATATGAAATGCTGGACCTGGCACTCGTCATTTCTGCTAATTGAGTTTTGACACACACTGGATGTTGTGTTCAGATGTGAAACAGTATGCAGTGATAAATGTTCCAAATACTAGTATGCTACACTGTTGTCACATGACCTCGGCATGTTGCGTCTTTGGAAAAAAACGATTATTTCGCATTTTCACAATTCGGTTTTGTGTGAAAACGTCTTTGATTTTGGCAGTTTCTGCAGGTCTTATAAAGTCTTTATTCACCCTTCCACAAATTAAATCGGAGCAGAAAAGGCTTCCAATTCATGAAGTCTTGGCATGTACATGTTGCATGCAGTGCATGTTTGTCTTAATTTCCAGTGCAAATGTCTAAACAGCCTTGAATCAAGATACATTTGCTTGAGATGCAAAATGAAGAGACCAAGTCTTGGTTTCTGAGAAACTGAACACAATGAAGTCTATACTTAAAAGAACAAATATCTGTCAATGAAAACTTTTGCATTTGTATTAAGGTTGACTTTTTTAGGCCCAGTGGCAGATATTTGTTCTTGTTTTAAACATAATAATTTTCATCAGTTTATCCAACAAGCGGCTTATCTATATAATATATATATATATATATAATATATATATAGATTATTTTAAGTTCTAGATATTTGCACTAGAAACAAAGACAAAAATACTGAGTCGGCTTTTTCCAGTGCGATATTTCCATTTGTAGTGGTTCGACAAACATTTTTTTCTCCGCATAGGTGCATTCTTCGTCTAAATGTGCGGTGAGAAGAGTAATACCGTATTAATGTTATTCCAAACACACGTATGTCAAGTCTCAAAGCAAAATTGTGAGTCTGGAGCACAAAAGCAGTCTTAAGTAGCTGGGGTATATTTGTAGCAATAGCCAACAATACATTGTATGGGTCAAAATTATACATTTTTCTTTAATGCCAAAAATTTCCTAAATATATCAAAACTTAATTTTTGATTAGTAATATGCATTGCTAAGAACTTCATTTGAACAACTTTAAAGGCTATTTTCTCAATATTTTTATTTTTTTTTGTACCCTCAGATTCCAAATTTTCAAATTTTGTATCTCAGCCAAATATTGTCCTATCCTAACAAACCATACATCAATGTAAGCTTATTTATTCAGCTTTCAGATGATGCATACATCTCAATTTAAAAAAACTGATCCTTATGTCTGGTTTTGTGCTCCAGGGTCACATATAGCCAATGGTTTCTCTCATGAGGTCAAAGGACAGAAGGGCTCAGAGAGGTCTGGGGGAATGTTTTAATGGCAGATCAAATCCACACAACAATGACACGCGTTCATGTTCACTGCAGTGTCTCCTCCAGCTGCTTCCCAGACACAGAAGTCCTCCGACGTCCTTTTCCCAAACACCTCATCCATGTAAGAAAATACAGCATTTTTTTTACTCATATTTGGCAAATACAGAAGCAAAACCGAAACACAGTTTATTCTCCACAAACAAAAATACCCCAAAAAGGTACGATTGGAAATAAAAACGAGGCCAAACATGAAATCTCCAATCCATCGGTTTCTCATGTCTGTTCATCTACTAAAATAGCTAGAACGTTAACAGTCTGTACATCTACAGGGGCTCGAGACGCCCCGATAATTACATCAGAACTAAAAAACAAACAAACAATGCTATCGGAAACTCACATTGTACGATTCTCAGGACAGAGGTGGTCTTTGCAAAGAAATATCTAAGAGTCTAAACTAATCAGAAATAATACAAGATGAGTGAAGGAACATCCAAACCGCTTCGAGAGACATCTGGATTTAGGTTTACAGTTTTTGCATTTTAAAAGGTTGTGAGACAATAACACCGCAGGTATTTCAGTGGTCACCAATCTCAGTCGTAACTCACCCATATAGAGGCAAGCGGATAGACTTAACCAAACCGGTTTGAATCAGGCTGCAAAGTTACTCCAAAGGACATACAGAAGGCACTTTAGCCTCTCATTAAACCTCGTTGTGATCGGCAACCCTTTTTTCACCTTCTTTGGAATCTGGGGGGATCGTTGCTCACGCGCCTTAAGCCGCGGCCCTCCGCGCGGCTGCCACGTGGGGTCATTTGGACTTCGGATAGGAGCCCGGAAGTGGCAATTTAATATGCAATAAAACATTTGGTCCCCCCCAAAAGCCTTAGATGTCATCTTGTTTAAAGTCAACGTAACGACTTACTTTCTTAATGCACTGGGAAAAAATTATTCTCACTGAGTATTTTGTCTTAATTTCAAGATGTACTTACTTTGGAAGCAAAATTAGTCTTTTGTTTTCTGAACAAAGTACCAAAATTAAATACGTGTTTGCTTGTACAACGAGAAAATGTCTGCCCCCCAAAAAAAAAATGGGATCAAAAATTTAACCTTGTGAATTTTTTTCTTGTTTTAAGCAAAAACATTTCATTTTGAAACCCTTTTCAGAAACAAGATTTGTCATTTTGTTTCTCAAGTAAATGTATCTTGATTTATGACAGTTCAGATATTAGTACTGGAAAACAAGACAAAAATACTGAGTAATGAAATCATTTTTGCAGTGAACACCTTCCTGCTCTTTAACAATTCACATTATTACAATTTTCTTGTAATACTTGATACTCACATAAAACGACTTTTAAGATCATGTTGCTTAGGTTATTGGTTAATAAAACATATTTACACAATCAGATCCTTTTCACAATAAATATCCAGTTGCACAAAGTAAAAAGGGTTGCAAACTGTTTCACATTGAGTTTAATTGGAGAAATTACCTTTGTGGCATCATAATTAGTCTGTGTGCAATATATAAAACCAACAGAACTCACACACAACTAATGTACAGATCACATCAACTCCTGTAGAATTGAGCTGCGAAACTCTAACCACCTTTCGATTTGTTCGCAAGCTTGGCTGAAAACACGCTACAGACAAAGACGGCAACCACAAGCTGTGCTTCACAAAGCATCACCATCTAAAGAAAGGTCAATAAATTAAACCAACCGGTCAAGGAATAACTTAACGTCACCAACAGAGTAGAAACCATTTCTAAACTGTTGTGACTGAAAACAAGACTGTGAGGGGCAAACTTAGAGATTCACGTCTGATGTTTTCCAGTAAACGACGTCTTTTCAATGTTTCGTCAACTGAACAATCGACGCCAACTTACAATCTCACTTTCATTCACGTCGCTTCATGTTCACTACATTAATTCAATTAGTTTCTCTTGACTTTAACTACTCGTCACATTTCCATGTTCCAGTAGCTCCTATCATCTACACGAAGCACACCTGATGGCCATTCGAAGACTGAAACTAGCTCAACATCACTAGAAAATGACGCAATACTGGATTGGAGAGTGAACTGTGAGAATTGTGAACTGACAAAATAATGACTTTCAATGTCTAACACAACAGTGCAAGTACTGATATAAAACAAACTCTTAAAAATAAAGCTTTCAAATGGGGGTTTTCGCAGCAATTCCATAGAAGAACCATTTTTGGTTCCCCAAAGAACCTTTCAATAACGTTTTTTCTTAGTGTGAAGAAATTTTTTGTATTTTAAAGAACCTTTAGCGGAAATGGAATGTTAAAGGTTCTTTAAGGAACCATCAGCGACCCTTTATTTTTCAGTTTATCAGTAATATTGTGGATCTAAACGCATACACTGAAAGATCTGATGCATTTTGACTCCAAACACACTTAAAGATGGACTAAAACTGGCAGGTTTGGACTTTTCTGTTGCATCCGTCGACATCAAAACAGCTCGAGACAAACACTGAGAGGTAGAGGTGAAGGGGATCAAGAACTTGTAATTTCATGGGAAGGTCAAGGCGACGGCAGGTTGAGGGGTTTCTGGGTAACAGAAGTGGGGTAAATTACATAACAGTAGTACAGTAGATGCAACTCAAAATATTCACGTGAAAATCAACTAAAGACATAAATGATCAACTGTAGCTTTGAGTATGATGAACGTGACAAAATGACAATATGAACCTAAAAGCTCAAGCACGAAGAATGGAAACCTGGGAGAGGGCAAAACCTCTCTTCTATAAGGAACATTAGTGTACTTATGAAACCAAAAATTTAAAGTAGTTTAAAGTTGATGTCTGACATCTCCAGGAACACACTGAAAACATTCCAAATGATCTTTTCAATCGGAATTGGTTGGAATTAACAAAATTATGAGTTTATTAACAATACGTTTCTTTCTCCATGGAGAAATGTAGCATTCCATCACTTGCTCAGCAGTGGATCCTCTGCAGTGAATGGGTGCCGTCAAAGAGCTGATAAAACTTCACAATAATCCACAAGCTTTTGTCTTCTCCAGATGTTAACTGATGGACTGGAGTGGTGTGGATTATCGTGATGTGTTTATCAGCTGTTTGGACTCTCATTCTGACGGCACCCATTCACTGCAGAGCATCCATTGCTGAGACACTGATGCAATGCTGCATTTCTCCAAATCTGATGAAGAAACAAACTCATCTATATCCTGGATGGCCTGAAGGTGAGCAATTTAAATTTTTCGCTTAGTATTTCCCTTAAGACCAAACCCTGATTTGGTGTTATGAGCGCTGACGGCGAAATAAATAATTTTTGAGTCTAACAACATTACAACTTCATCTCAATTACAGTAATTCCAACACAACAAATGCAGCGTTTAATCTGGATCAAGACTCCCTTAGGATGAGTAAGACGCTAAAACACTTGCACAAAGAATAACCCGCACAATCGCTGTTGAAAGCACTCATTGGAAGTGAAGGACATGCCGTAGATTGGGACTTTTTAATGTTTCAACGGTAAAACACAAACTAGTCTGGAATATTGCTTTGCGGCAGCTATTTACAGAACTGCAAAACAAACGAATAAAAAAAAAAAAAAGTAGTCACAGACAAATCTGATCTACACACATACAGCTCACATTCTTCCATGTTTTATGAGTGGTCCTCTTCCAAAACAATAAAAAAAAACAAAAAAAATCTGTAAACATAAAAAAAATTACACTTTGTTTTCAATAGTAATCCGTCGTTTTTGTGGAATCATCTCTGCGAGCGGTACATTAGCCTCATGATCATTCGTGTTTACCCTTTATAACCCTTAAATTCAGTCCCGCTGGAATCAGCTGCTCCCAAAGAGCAACAACTTTCCCAGTGGATTCAAGTAAACAGAATTTCTCACATTGTTTTCTTCCTCAGGGTAAGGACACCCTCTTCTGTTTGTTTCGTAAGTGCTTTCTGATCGCTCTCTCTCTCGATCAAAGCGCAAACCTCATTTTCATCTCAGGGAACAAAGAAAACCAACGAGAAATCAAAGCGGACAAAGATTTGTGTTTCTGTTCTCCAATCCTGGCTTGCAATGCAATAAACCTGTGATCTGTGGCCCCTAAAGATACGGGTTTTCTTTCCTTGTTTAATTTTTTGTTTCGTTTTACACACACACACACACACAACAGAATGAACATTTGTTTGGAAGCAAGGTCTCCTGGTGGCAAGTCACAAATTTTTCAGAGGTCACATTTTCCCCACGTGTTGGATGATTGGTTATCCTTCTATACTTGTGTTGTTTTTGTGTGTCTAGTCCTGCTTGGCTTGGAGCTGCTGCTTCCAGGCCTCGTTCAAGTAAACCAGTCGCTTGTAGTTGAGCACAAACAGGATGAAGTTCAGTGCGTATGTGGTGATGCAGATTACGCAGAAGTCCTTAAGGACGAAGTAGAGGATGTAGCCCAGGTAGAGGGAGCCATCACTGACGCGATGGAGGTGGTATGAGAATCAGACAAGCCATGCATGGCCGTCCAAACATGCGCGCGCCGGCGCACACGATCACAACACAACACACACACACACACAACACACCCACACACAACACACCACACAAACAAACACACACACACACCAACACACACGGAGAGGAGAGGTTAACAAAGCACTGCAAGAGTCACTACCGCAGCAACGGCATCAAATTATACAGGAATACTCTCAGACATGATGGTACTCTTTTTAGTGCCATTCACAATAAAAAGCTAGATCATAAACTATCGGTTCTTTAATATTATTCGTACACACTTGTACTTTTAATTTTGACAGCAAAACTGTGTATCTAGATATATACACACACACACACAAACCACAACCAATGACCCTGGAGCACAAAAGCAGTCATAAGTAGCACAGGATATATTTGTAGCAATAGCCATGTATGATATGTATGTTCAATAACTTTTTTTCTTAGTGTGAAGAAGGAACTTTGTATGGGTCAAAATTATAGATTTTTCTTGTATGCCCAAAAATCATTAGGATATTAAGTAAAGTCAAGATCATGTTCCATGAAGATATTTGTAACTCTCTACCGTAAATATCTCAAAATTAATGTTGATTGGTAAGATGCATTGCAAGAACTTCATGTGAACAACTTTAAATACTGATTTTCTCAATATAGATTTTTTTTGCACCCTCAGGGAGTCAGATTTTCAAATAGTTGTATCTTCTTGACCAAATATTGTCCTATCCTAACAAAAGCTTATTTATTCAGCTTTCAGAGGATTTATAAATCTCAATTTCGAAAAAATTGTTGGCACACTAAAGACTAGTTTTGTGGTCCAGGGCGCCATATATAATATATATTATATATATATATATATATTATATATATTATATATATATATATAATATATATATATACACACACACACAACACACCCACATATATACATACTATATTCTTACATCATTAAAAATAGCTTTAAAATAGATATTTATTATTAATGTTGTTATATGTTATTTCTTCTATTTTTGCAGATAATTACTTTTTAATGCCATCAGCAAATTATATAACAATATACACAATACAATGAACAATAGGAAAATATAAACAAATAAAAATATACTCTTTGTAACAGTAGAAATGAACCATATAAATATTTATATTTCAGATGTTAGGAGTAGGTTATTGCTATATCAGCAAAAGCTATATTTTTGACAGAAATAATCAAACAATAATAATAAACAATATACTTCTTACAACATTACAAAATCAACTATATGAATATTGTTCATCCTTTTGTTCAATATTTGATATTTTTCAAGATTTGTCCAGGTGAGACCTTTATAAAAACATCTATTAATGAAATTTCTGAATATAATAGATATCTAATGCTAAGGTTGTCTAATAAGTAGGCCTAATATCTAATAGCAAGACAGTTCAGTAAAATATGCCTATTAGTAAAACTTTAAATGCAGCAATTATGGATCAATTATATTTGCTACAATTATAACGCACAGTAGGGTTGTCAAAATGGCTGAAAAACTAAATTCGAATTTTGTACTTAAATATTATCAAATTTAAAATGCATAATTTCAGTTAAGGTGAAGAAAAGCTTTTGGCTTCTCTCCTGAGGCCACAAGAGGGCGCATCGAGCAAAATATTACTAATGCACATTTATTCAAAGCATATCTGTCAAAAAAGTGCATAATGTTCAAAATAATGTTTATAAACCAATTACAATTAAGTTGCTTAAACAACTATAAACAAAACAGCATCATGTATGTATGCATCGTTTAATACAAAGGACGGAAAGCCAATAACAGAGTACATTTTTCATTTAAAAACATGAGATGCAGTGGGATGGGGAAAACCCCGCCATAAGGTCTCGATATGTTTTTTTTTTCCAAAGTTAAACTTGCATTAATTTTGCATGGCCTCCTAACCATGCGGCTCCTTTGTCCGAGATGCGAGTGCAATGGTGATAGATGTCCCTGTAGAAAATGAGCGAAATATGTGTTCTGTGTGAACGGCTTGGTGCGCCGCTGATAAGTCTGCCTGACACACACCTAAAATTCGAATGCAACGTTTTTGCATTCGAATGTGGAACTACATATTATAAATCACTCTGAAATTCAGATTTTCCAGTGTATAACAAGAAAATCCAACCAAAACCTACTCAACTCCTTCACTGTTTGTCATTCACTTGTCACTGAATAATGGCAAAACAATGAATACTGTAGACTGACACCTATATTGCCACAGGCTATTTCTATTTCTGTAGCACAGAGAGATGCTGCCTATGTAGTGTTCCAAATCCAGGTTACACTTGCAGTTAGGATGCTGCTTTAAAAAGGCAGGTGCCTTAGACATAGAGTTTATGCATTTTAAAGTGGGTGTGGTTTGCAAGGGGGCGGGGCACATCTGAGGCTTGACCTTTCCCCTACTCATCACTCACTCGAGCCCTTCAGAAAAGGGAGCATTTCTCCAGAACAGAGGGCATTCAACACACGCTGGCACAGTCTTGCTATTCATAGTCATGAAATTTCATTAGGGCAGAGCACTACAAACAGATCACACACACATAACAGTGCAGACAAGGACAGAACTATCTGAGATTCGGGTCATGGAGATAAATAACATAAATGAGGGATACGGCAAGGTTTCAGAAATTAAAAACAGCTTCAAGTGTCTGTTGGTTCAAGGCTAGACAGATGGGATCTGTTCCAAAACCTAGTGTGCAGACAGCAGCCTTTAAAGACCCCGTCTAAATTAAATGGAAGGTGATAAGAGAATTATATACATAGTATATATAGTATATATATTAGGGCTGTCCGTTTAATGTGTTAATTAGTTATGAAAAAATAACGCGATTTAAATATTTTAACGCAGTTAACGCACTTACCCCGCCCACAGACCTGTACGTCATCTTACATTTCTTACAGTTGACTGTTGACAAATATAATGTGCAGGGCAACAACTCCATAAATGCATTTATGCCCTAAAAATTCAAGATATTGGGAAAAAAATGCCCGTTTTTGTTTCATATTTATATCATATGATAAGCGATATCACACCAGCAGCGAGAGCAATATCACACGAGTGCTGTTTTTATCACGAAGAACACGAGTGCAATTGTGATTTTATACAACAGTTCAGTAAAAAGTTGATATTGTGTTATATTTTAAACACAATATTGTGTTTTTGTTCAATTTTGCCAACAAAAATATTACCTTTAAAGCCACAGCAGAACTGTTGCATCTCCGAGCAACACAGCGGTGTTAGTTTCTGAATGAATCCGCATTTTGAACAAATCGTTTGAACCAATGATTCAAAAGCCCATTCATAGAGAGAGCCGTTTACTGAATTCCTGAATGAATCAGCCGTTTGAACGAATAAAATCAGTGACTTGCCGCCACCTGCTGGTAGTTTTAGTTCCTTCTGTAGAGCATCATTTCATTTATTAAAAAAAAAAAAACAAACAAAAAAATTAAAGGGATAGTTCAACAAAAATATCATTTATAGTTAGTCATCTTTACTCACCTCTGTTGGTTCAAACCTGTATGATTTTCTTTCTTTTGCACAACATAAAATAAGGTATTTTGAATACTGTTGGTAAATAAGCTCTTTTGGTCACTAGTGACTTTCATTGCATGAACAAAAAATACTGAGATGTTTCTCAAATTATCTTCTTTTATGTTCCATACTTTATGTTAGGCCATTGTAGCCTAAACATTTAACACAATAATAGATTTAAATTATCTTTTGGGGGTATTTTCACAGCCAAATTTAGTTTCATCTTATTAATTACAGCACCCTGTAATTAATAAGATGAAAAATGTTAATCGACTGACGCCCTAACACATATACACACACAAATACATACAACAACAATTACATACATATATATATATACTAACACAGATTTAATAGGGTCCTATTACTGTTAAAAGTATTAAATCATTAAAGGTGAACAGGGTAAGTTTAACTAATAGATAACGCCATACTTTCCCAGTTGATTAATCACATTAAACAATCTGTTTTGCATTACAGGTTTTTCTGAAATGTTATGCTTAAATTTGCAAATGAGGCATCGTATAATTAAAGATGCACTAATTTGAATACATTCCCAGAACAGAAGTCTGAAAAGTATAAACTCAGGCTTCAAAATTCTGTCTCATTTAGTTAAAAAAATGTTTTTAGGAATAAAATGTTATATAAATCATTGTGAATGATATATGAACAAACCCTTCTATAAATACCTTCAGAATATAGATAGGAATAAATCTCTAAGTTTTGGTGTATGTAAGTGCAGCTGAAGTAGAGAAAAAACTTTTTAAAGATACGTATTGTAATTGTAAAAAACCTTATTATGTGTAATGAAATAAACACTTAAATGTGTATCTTGGATGTTTACGTTGGATGTCCACTAGTATGAAAGACGTCAAGTTATGGAAGCAAAATCTCAAAATTGACCAGTGTATGAAAAAAACTATGGTTTTGTCTGTAGTATCTTTGCTTAAAACGGAATTCAGAAAAACACAGAATTTTGGACTGACACCATATGATCTTATTTGCCATATCACATTAGAAGTGCAACAATGACATCTTAAATTGCCACCTTAGAAGGCAGCTCACTAGGTTTATGAAAGACCAGAGCCATTGAGTCAACAGTCTGTCCATTCATTCACGCATCTATAAGGAAATTAGCGAAGAAACTGCACAGTAAAATGTAAAACAGTTTACAGGAAGTCCATCACTCCGAGAGCGAACTGCACGCTAGCATTATGCAAATGTGCTGCAATAGTGTGAAGAAAGACTTGACTGTGTCCAGTTTTAGAAGCACAATGAACCTGAGGACAGATCAGCAGAGCCAAACATGCAGGAGAACTTGAGTCAGCAAGGAAATTATGAGACAGACATGCGTGCAGGAATGGGTCAGGATAGTCGACTAGTCAAACCTATTAGTGAGGTTGACTAGTTCCTCTACATTTTTATTTAGATTTTTTTTCTTTTGTCATTTTCATGACAAATAAGCACATTTCCCCCAAATTGTGAGGGGTTTTTTTTCCTTCAAAGGTGAAATTCTCATTTCTGTAACACAGTAGTATCAAAACTACTGCTACTTCTATTACTGCTACTACTGCTACTACTACTAATACAATAATTTTCATTTAAATCAGAATAAAAGTAGTACATCAAATGCTAGTATTATTTATAAATGCTTCAACATTTAAGCAAAATATTTTATTAGCATTACAGAAATAAGCATTGAAAGTAATGTGCTGAATTATCAGGACTATTAAAAATTTATGCCATTTCAGGTTGTAGTTATTTCTGTATTACCTTTCATCAAAAACAAAAAGATAATTGTACTATCATCCCCATCATTTACATGACAATTAAGCATATTTTCTCCCCAAATTTGCATTACTGTAATGTGTTAGGATGTTTTAATTGTGGGATTTTACTAATTATTTTTACTATATTGTAATTACTATAATACAGTACCTTAAAAAATAGTAATAAATAATAAAAAAATATTTTTAAAAACTTAGAAAAATCAAATCTACCAGAATTTTAATGCTATTATAGTATTTGTTAATATTTTTAATTAACTGCTATTTTTTTATATTTTCAGTTTTTATTTTAATTATAGTTTAATTATTAGTACTCTTTATGTGTTTTTGTAATTTTTATTTTTCTATTTAGGATTACTTTATATTTATTTCAGTGTCCATTTAGTGAATTTTTTTATTTCCAGTTAGTAATTCTAGTGCTTCAATTTAGTTGCCAAGACAATGTTTCTAATTTTCATTTAGCTTGTTTTTCATCTAATATTGATATTTTATTTTAGCTTTATTTAAATTGGGGAAAAAAAGTTTTTAGTATAATTATATTTAACAATAATAACCCAGACAAAGGGAATGAAAAACATAATAGAAACTGATACAGCAGTAACTCAAATGCTGTCCGGAGACACGAGATTCATGGGGTTAAGCTAAGGTTGTGAATGTTTGACCTGTGCCTTATCGCACTGAAATGCTAAGAGATTTCAGCTGTCAGCGATGACAGACAAGAACAAGTGAGGGTAATAATTCAGAGGCCTGTGAGGCCGCTTTAGATTACAGACAGTAATGTTCCTACTATAACCGGACACGCTCACACGTCCCTAACAGTATCCGTCTCAGGAAATAATGCGTGTTAATATTCATCTCTGGCTAATGGCAGACACTGCACAAATTAATGTGAACTATCAAATATTTCTCAAATAAACCTAGATGGAGACAGAAATTATACCCATTTTTGTTTTAGATTAACCGTGTGTAATTGATATTCATGGTATTTTATTATATTTTCAGTTAGTTTCAGTGTGTGAGATTTTTGGATTGAGAGGCTGTAGACACCATGTGTGTTCTTGTGTTACGCAAAAATCATAATCAAGCTTATTGAGATCAGGATTATTTAACACCATTATTTAGGGACTTTGCTAACATCACCCATTTACTGAATTTTCTAAATAAATAAATAAACAATAGATTTATGTGAACTTTAAATATAATTCTATATAAATGAATAAAATGAGAAACTAAAAACAAAAAAAATCAATTATTTTAAAAAATAATATAAAAACAATACAACTAAAATGCTGAAATCAAAAATAATTAGATAACTAAACTGTAGGCACGTTAAACAACCTGCTGGAAAAATACTAAACAATAATTTTATATGAACTGTAAATCACTTCAGTTTTCTAATTGTCGAAAGCCAAAATATTCAAGGTAAAATTGATGTAAAGAGAGAGCCCGACGTGCTATCGTTTTGATGATATTATCGGCCGATATGAGCAGTTTGCGGATATCTGTATCGGCAAATATGCCGCTGATATGAATTTTTTTTACAGAACATATAACGCAAATAAAATGCTTGAAATTGTGTAATTACTTAGTTTGTCCAGCAGAGCACGCTCCATTGTTTGTTACTGGCGACCTGGATGAAACGCTTTAAAGCTTAAGTCTATGGAAAACCATGGCCATATCTCCGTAACGGCGCAGCGAATCCGCACCAAATTCAGGAGATCCCTTCAGCTCGAGGAAACCTCTCGAACGCGAATCGAATGTACGTGGGTGAGGGTGCGTGGGACCGACGCACAGAGGGTGGCGTTCGAGAGGGCTCCTCGAGCTGAAGGGATCCCCTGAATTTGGTGGAGATCCGCCGACGCGTTCGCGAGATAGTGACACCAGCCAACACTTTCACTTCAGTAAGGAGGTCTCTTGTTCAGGCAGCATTCAAACGTTGTCTTATTCGACCGTAAGTGCCCTGCGAAGTGGACTTCACATGATATTCCGCCATGATTCCAGTTCCAAGGGAACGAACAAGTTTAACGCACGCATTAAAGTGCGCGAGACATGAATTTAAATTTTATTTATTTACAGAGGTATACTATGTCACACTTCTCTAGTAAGTTTCACCTGTGTGTGAAGACAGTAGCGCAAATCCTTGAATGAATGTTCCGAAGTGAAATAAACTTCAACGGAATAAAGTTGAATGGAATTGAATTAAATTTGAATAAACTTAAACTTTACTGTTCAGTGCACTGATGTCAGACTCATTTTGGATAATAAAGTTAAATTGTTAAATGCCCTGCCTCCATTAAGTATCTCTGTCACGTCATTATAAGTGTTTTATCACCACATTTGAGTGATCATTGCAAAATATGTTTTTGTATATATATTCTGTTTATGTATATTGTATTCTATATATAGTACCAGTCAAAGGTTTGGACACACAAATGGGAAAGTGTACAAACTTTTGACTGATACTGTACTATAATATACACAAAGAATATCAGCCGATAAATCGATACGGCTTTTTTTTCTCACCTAATATTGGTATCGGCCCAAAAAAAACCATATCGGTCGCGCTCTAGTACAGAGCTTATAACAATTCAAATCGTCTCAAAGTTCACATTTTGCAACGATATAGAAAATCAAGCAGTTTGAGAAAATCACAATCGGAAATAAAATGGAAGTTGAACTTGATGCAAAATAGACAGTAAAAAAAATTATGCACACAATGACCAAAGCCATTCATCGGACTTGTAATATCAAGATTTTGGCCATAAATTGATATTTATATCTGCCATACTTTCTGTACTGTTGCATCCATAGAAAGAACCTGTTATTGTAAAAATTTCATAATCTGCAGATCAATGCGGTTGATGGTGTTCTTACCTAGTAACAGCTGAAGGATATAAAACAAGATTCCATAGACACTGTTTGGCTGGTTTACTGCACTGTCGTTCCCAAAAATGCTTCCCAACAGTCCAAATCCTCGACCCCATCTACAGAAAAGATGAAAACACAAACAGAGAAAAACAGTAAAGTAGCAGAAATCAAACAACATGAAAGACTGGAACTAAAAATAAATACTAATATCATGTGGGAGCGCTCTGGGTTTCTCGAGGGAATACAAGCACATTATTATGACAGAATATTTGGCCTAAAATCAAATCATACAATGATCAAGACAGCAGCATATAAAAAGCACAGTTTCCTTTTATCAGTGCGAACGGAGATTTCTGACCCAAATTGTTTGAAATTATACTAACAAAGGAGAAATGTGGTGGTTTCCAGTCACATCCAATTCCAGCATATGTACATAAACAGCACACATAAAATACGGCATGTTAATTACATTAACGTTTGATATTTTTTTATATTAAAATAACATCTAGTATATAACTAACATTTCTCTTGTCAATCATCTTGCATTCATTTTTTTTACTGACAGAGCTCAATGCATTTTCTGCAAAGAAATCTGCCAAAACAAAGTATCTTAAAAGGCATTTTTTAGGCCTTAATTATGGCTGACAATCACAAAACTGGACACAATTCAGCATTAAACAGTCAAATATAGAACTAAATGGACAATTATGGTTCATTTGCTAAACATTCAATCCATTGCTTTGCCATGAGTAAACTTGAACGCAATGACTGGATTCCAGTTACGGTTCATATAGAGCTGGAATCTGACTCCTACATCAGTCTCTAAGTGTTTGAAAAGCCTGAAACCTTTTCTATTAGCTAACCCTGAAGAGGAAAAAGGTGTGTAACCCAACACTGGAGAGCAGCTTCCGTTTCATAACTTCCTGCCAATGCATTTGACAAAGATGTAATGCTGCCAAACTCCTGAGGTCAAGCCCGATCTCCACCATATGTCCCAGCGTTCCCAATGAAAGCATTTCTGCTCAGAAAACATATGTGTGCTACATAAATGATAATGCAAGTACAATCATGATTCAATATTGCATCGCAACTTCAGGTCCTTGTATTCATATTTTCTTTATTATGTGTTCACTATTTTTCACTAGCTACAGTTCAATTAAAGAAGCAGCAGTTTGTCTTAACAAGCAAAACTGAACAGCGTTCTTTCAATGACAGAAGTAAAACAAACACACGACATTTGTATTTTCTTTAGAATGCATGTTAGACAATTGTTTATAGTATGCAAACTGCACTCCAATGAGCATTCATATTAAAGCTTGTTTGGCTTTTGAATGCCAAATTGACACAGTGACAGAACCTTTAACATCTGTGGAAAATTTTGATTGCACAAAAGTCTCATTATAGTGTAAAAAGGTTCTTTAGATTATTAAAATGTCCTTTACACTAAGAAAAATGGTCAAAAGGTTATTTAGGGATCCCAAAAATGGTTCTTCTATGATGCTGCTGCAAAAAACTCCTTTTGAAACCTTTATTTTCAAGAGTGTAGTGTATCCAACACGACAAAAACACAAGGACGCATGATTACTAGCAAGTAAAATCTGCATTCCAGACATGCACTCACTTTTATGAGAAACATATATGGTACTCACAACACATGCAACTGAAAAAAACAACTGAAGCACCGGGAGAGAATAACTAGAACAATAAGTATAAAAATTCCTTAACTAGTTGAAAGCCTTCAACTAAACCAACCCTCTCATAGATGAATCACAACATTACAATGTTGATTAGAAAACAAAAGTATGCAAATTAGATTTAAAAAGGATAACGAATGTGTCATTAAACCACACACTGTAAAATATAAAACCATTGATACATGAAACAATAAACAACAGAATACATATAAACAATCAAAAAAGGAAAACAATAATATGAAACCATGCAATACAAAAACAACAAATATATAGCATACAATAATCAGTATGTATAAAACTAGTTTGAGAGGTGATTTTCATTCCCACGTTAACAGCGAATGCACTGATTGGTAAATCTCTGTGCAGGATTATGGGTAATGTGGAATTTGGTTTATGGAATATGATTTCAGAATATTAAAATCACTCTAATTTATGGTTTCTACATCAGTGACAGAATGGCCTTGGTGCTCATTGTAGACCTGTCTGTAAACATTATTGATAAAAACTTTTATGGAGAAAATAAATGGGATATTTACTTCCAGAACCAGACTGTTGCTCTTCTGTAATGATGTACTACATACAATTTCTGATACCAATACACGCACCAAAATAATACTGTTTTCCAGTCATTGAAATGAGATATGCAAACCAACACTCCCTTATGTTTTACAGCACAAAATAACGTCTCTCACCTCCACAGGGCAGAAAACACTTTCACAAACTTTTAGAAAGCAGCGGAGTCAAGACTCAATGATCAGTACAGTGCGGTTTCCCAATGGAGAGACCGTTCACAACCGAATTAGAGGCAAAACCCATAGCAAAAAGACCTCAAACACACTCTTAAAAATAAAGGTGCTTCAAAAGGTTCTTCAAGCGATGAACCATTTTTGGTTCCACAAAGAAGCATTCAGTCAAAGGGTCTTTAAAGAACCATCTCTTTCTTACCTTTTTATAATCTGAAGAACCTGCTTTCACGACAAAGAAGCTTTTGTGAAACAGAAAGGTTCTTTAGATGTTGAAGGTTCTTTATGGAACCATTTAGACAAAAAGGTTCTTCTATGGCATAGTGAAACACCTTTATTTGTAAGAGTCCGCACCTCAAGCTGTCTGAAAAGTCTTATAAAAGTTGGCTCCCTTTAAGAGCGAGACCTTAAGCCTGATTACGTAATGCTTCTGAAAACCTTCACCCGGCTGGAGTTAAGTTTGGTTGTTTTCCCTGCAGACGGCCTGCTGTGAGCAAACAACACAATCAGCAGCTTTCTGAAGCAATTCGATAGACTCAAACATGCAAACGCATAGCCTCTTTATCTACGTGATGACATAAGTGAGCGTGATATATGATGCTGGCCTATTTATTTCATGATAAGTGGGCACATCTACAGATTCACAGATAAAGTGGGAGACTCTAGACCAGATCTGCATCCGTCTGCATCATGTCATCTCAATATGCGACAGACAGAACTGCATAAAAATATCAGAAATCATCCCTTAGGACAGCTGATCTGCTCTGATAAGATCTCAGTAAGCATGTGATTTGTTTTCCATCAGCGCTACTTCAAATGAAGTTCTCCTGAAAGTGAGTGAACTTCACATGACTGTCCAGAAAAACATATCAGCATCTTTTTCCCCTCTAAGCGCTTTAATTCAACAACAAGTTGCATGAAAGAAGTGGTCTTGTTATTGCTCAATCAAGAGAGGGAAAAAAGTTATTTAATAAACAAAAGCAATCCAGAAACTGGACCTTTATTATTGTTGTTTGTTTACATTATTATAAATTAATTACACTACATTATCTGAATATATTCACTAGCTTTATACATTTAAATGAACATTTAGTGTATATAGTCCACACACTAGTTAATATATAGTGTATAATATAAGTAAAATATATATATTTTCATATATTTGGTGCATATAAATATATAAAATAAAAAAAATGCCACACACAAACATATATCCGATATATATAATTATCGTGTGTCCTATGAATATATATAAAATCCCTACTCCACATTAAATTAAGTACAGTAAATTAACTACATATATTCACTAAGTATATACATTTAAATTAACATTTAGTGTATATAGTCCACACACTAGTTAATATATAGTGTATAATATAAGTAAAATATATATATTTTCATATATTTGGTGCATATAAATATATAAAAAAAGGCACACGCACACACATATACATATATATATATAGTGTGTGCATATGAATATATATAAATACATATACACATTAAATGAAGTACAGTAAATAACTACATATATTCATAAAGTATATACATTTTAAATGAAAAACATGTTAGTGTAAATGACTATGTATTTTAAACACAAACGTGGTGTGGTCCGTGTTGTGTGTGGTGTGGCAGGTTGTTGTGTGTGTGTCAGTGGTGTGTGTGTCAGGTGTGTGTTTGTCAGGGGGTGTGTGTGTGTTGTCAGTGTGTGTGTGTGTCGTGTGTGTGTGGTGTGTGTCATTGTGTGTCGTGTGTGTGTTGTGTGTCGTGGTGTCAGGGGTGTGTGTGTGTGTTTGTGTCAGTGTGTGTGTGTGTGTGTGTGTGTGTGTGTGTGTGTGTGTCAGTGTGTGTGTTTTGTTGTCAGTGTGTGTGTTGTGTTGTGTGTGTGTGTGTGTGTGTGTGTTTGTTTTTTTTTGTGTGTGTGTGTGGGTGTGTGTGTTTTTGGTGTGTGTGTGTGTTTGCGCTGTGTTTACTGTGTTTGTGTGTGTGTGTGTGTGCACGAGTGATGTGTGTGTGTGTGTGTGTGTGGGTGTGTGTGTGTCAGTGTGTGTGTGTGTGTTCAGTGTAGTGTATGTGTGTGGGGTGTGTGTGGTGGGTGTGTGTAAGTGTGTGTTGTGTGTGTCAGTGTTGTGTGTGGTTTGTGTGTGTGTGTGTGTTTTGTGTGTGTGTGTGTCGGTGTGTGTGTGTGGTGTTGTCAGTGTGTGTGTGTGTGTGCAGGGTTGTGTGTTGTGCTGTGTGTGTGGTGTTGTCTATATATATAGTCTACCAGGATAATTTGTGGCATTAAACAATTACGAAAATACTCGATTAATGGTTTTAAGCAGTTTTTTTTTGTGAAAACCTGTATCTGAACTGTTAATCATGTAATTTTATGGCTCAGTACTGTATGTTACCACAGACCAGTCCAGCCCCACTCATACTGTGTTCATTTTACTTGTGCAGCTAGTAAGGGGTCATATGATGTTGTTAAAAAGAACATTATTTGTGTATTTGGTGTAATTAAATGTATCTATGCGGTTTAAGGTAAAAAAAACACATTACTTTTCCACATTATTTTATTATTGTTTCTCCTCTATGCCCTGCCTTTTTGAAATGCGTAGATTTTTACAAAACTCATCGGTTTGAAAAGCGAGGTGTGCTCTGATAGGCCAGCAATCCAGTGCGTTGTGATTGGACGAATACATCAAGCGTGTGACGGAAATTTTACGCCACGTGCTTGCCCTGTCCCGGCCGTAGCGATGATTCAAAAACATGAAAACCATTATAAACGAGGCATTCGTTGTATCCTGTGGGGACATAATTATGGATTATTATGACTTATACTTTCTTTTTACGCGTTGTGTTGCATCGCACCGTGTAAATATAAAACCAGGTCTGCATTTGTGATCGGAGAAACAACAAAAAACAAGCAAGCCCAACTCTCCACTGCCCAAACAAACTCGCTTGTAAGGTCCCATATTGTCAAAACTTAAATTTCCTGGCTTTTTTCACGATAACTGAGGTCTAGGTGCTATGTAACTACCATATAAGTTTCAAAACAGTCAGTCCACAGTAAAATTCACACAGCCTGCTTAAAGTAGCTGTGATTTTTCACGAACCGTCGTGACTTCCGTAAAAAGTTGACGTCAGAACTACACAGTCACCACCCTGAGCACCGCCCACAGTCCCACTCTCCTTTTGCCAAACCCCCAGACAACATCGCGTACATGCCATTGCTGAGCAAGGACAACACGGAAACATGTCGAAAAGCTTAACTTTAACCACTGAAACCAGATCGGCCGACCTGTAACGTTACACTCTCACTCAAAGGATGGACGATCTGACAGGATTGTTACTATGAGGTGATCACATCTAATGTTTATAGTAAAGACAAACTCACCGTGTCTATCTAGTCATGATGAAGATGTATATACATTTCAATTTCAGCAGGCAACTTATTTTTACAGCTACATTATTGTTCCAGCCACAATTAATCACAACAATGTATATACAATTACAAATGATTATATATAAATCGTCAGTTTGTTGTTTTATACACATGTGCATACACGACATATGAGATGCAAGAAAGATAGACGTATGGCAAGAAATCTGTAGACGCGCCCATTACAACAAAAGACAATACTTTATTTAACATTTTCTGATAAGAAGTGTGCGCTGCAAATGGAGCATTTTTGACTATCGTTTCTGTCCAATCCACTCGTTTTATCGCATTTAACCACAGCTGTCGTCGGTTTTTGTCTGGCAGTGGCAGCAGATATGCAATCAGATTTCTAATTTGAGGCTGTATTACGTCGATTCTGGCAACCAACATCACAACAAGATGATATTTTAAGCTCCTGAATATTAATTAGACAGGCCAAAATCGACCTGTTCTCAGCAGAGCTCATGAGAAAGGCTCCGTTCATCTGCAGGAAAAACAAATTAAGATATTTTGATGCATTCTGACAGCTCTCTGACCCTCCCATAGACAGCAAGGGTACTACCATGATCAAAGTCCAGAAACGTAGCAAGGAGAACTGTAAAATAATCCATGTGATACGTCTCAAACGTATCCGCTGTGGTGCGGCGGATGCAGAATAGCATACGCTGTTTGCGTTCAGTGAATACTCTCCAAAATGGCGCCAGGGTGACGTGGGGGAGATGAATTGTTGAATAAAGTCGTTGTTTTTTTTTTTCTTTTGAGCACAAAAAGTATTCTCGTAGCTTCGAATAATTATGGTCGAACCACTGATGTCACAAGGATTATGTTACCGACCAGTATACGTTTTGCACGGCCCGTTGATAGTGGTAGTACCCTTGCGGTCTATGGGCAGGGTCGAGAAGCTGCAGAATGCATCAAAAAATATCTAATTTGTGTTACGAAGAGGACGAGGTCCTACAGGTTTGGAACAACTTGAGGGTGCGTAAATGACAGAATTTTAATTTTTGGATGAACTAAACCTTTAAGAATGGAGAGTCTGTAACCATAATATCAACGGAAATTTTCTGTAAATCAGCATTCCTGAACGGCACAAAAATCTGCAGACTGGTGAGGTTTAGGAATAGTGTGACTCAAATCCAGAATGCAAATCTTACAAAAAGTTGTGTAGTGTGTTCTAATATTTAATGTTTACAGTGAGTAAATCTAACATGCATAACTGCAGAATTATAAAGTTCAGATGTCAAGAAATGGTCTTTGCAATGAGAAGTATCCAGTGTATCCAACTCTAGTGCAGAGACAATGACCTCTATGTGGGACCTCTAAAAGCATTTGTATGGCAATTTAAGACCAAAGTACATTGCCATACATATCTACATTATGCTATTGATTGCTGATAGCATCTAATGTTATTGGTAAAATTCCAATTGGTGTTAAAAAAAATTTTTTTTACTTTATTTACTCATTTTGTGGTCCAACCCCTTATTCTTCCTCAAGAAAATCCTTGCCAATCTGAAACGAAAGAGCCAAGAATATCTCATGAAATTTCAGGAGCAATGGAGTGCTCTGAAGGTATTTTCTAAAATGTAGTGGCACCTTTCTAACATCTAGGGACTTTCAGTATCAGCCCTTTTGTGGAATCTGAATCTAGTTCATGCCGTCATGAATCATCATACTGTCATACTGATTAATGCATGCTTTAAAAACTAACAAACGTTCCAGGTTCAAAACAAGTTAAGCTCCATCACCAGCATAAGTGAGATATGTTTGATTACCACAAATAAAGCGAAAGCATTACTGTCAACATGATTTTCTGTTATAATTGACAGCTTACCATGGTTGAGCTTGTTTTGAACCCAGAGCACTCCTTTAAACATTTTTCTCCTACTTTCTTGACTACTCTACTGATTGAGGTGATGGAAGACACTTTGATAGATCTGATGCCTTCAGTAATGCAGCTCTGCATGACTGTTGCAAAAAAAATGAGAGCCTTTCCATTCCAGTTGTAATAACTGCAGTTTGAGAACATGATGAAATGTTTTTGTTAAATGGCGGTAAGGGTTAATTGTGGCAGGATGGGGTTAGTTATACCTCAAACATAGTTTTTTGGTCTTGAAAAATAGTTTCCTCTTGTGATCTATAAGCTTTCTTTTCTCGTCATTACTGTCATAATCATGTTTTC